>CATIWF010078296.1:0-85310 GCA_949630135.1 Balakata baccata | reverse complement strand
TCCAAGATGTAGAGAGTAAAACAAACGGTAAACAAAATAAAACCCAGGAAGCAGACGGTCCAACGGGCATCGATGATATATAGAAGGGATCAAAATGGCGTCTAATGTGAATTATACCCTTCTTGCATAATAAGAAAAGTTGGTAAACAAAAAGGCGCATGTTTTGGCCCCTTTAAAGCAAGATAATTCATGGGAAGATGAAGATTACGTTTGTATCCCTTGATGAGTGGTTGCTAACCTGCGCAGTAATTCCGCAGTCGTTGAATATTGAAGGGCATTATTGCGAATTTGCTATAGCGTCCAAAGAGAATTGTCACGTTTGTATTGCTTTTGGATTTTTTTAATCAAATTAAAAAATTTTAAAATCTATTTTAGAATCTTTAACTGTAAATCCTGCAAAACTAGTGCTACTGTGTCTAGTACGGTCCGACTGTGGTAGCAATATAAATGACAACATGAGAAAGTTGGTGATGTTAGTTTTTTTTTTCTTTAATTGACTTAACTCTTAAGGACTATAATTTCCTACTTAAAAAAAAACATATTTTTCTCTCACAAATTCATAATTTTATAAACCTTTAACCAATTTATTTTTTCAATTGAACTTTCGAGTTAATTATTACTTATTAAATATTAAGTATTCTATAAATAGAAACGGATCGAATAATATATATATTGGGATTTTAAAATATGATATGTTTTAGGATTTTAAAGAAATGAATCCCCTAAATTTTTTTTTATTTTTTATGAGGATTGAGGGATAAATATGAATTATATTAATAAAAGAAAATAGACCTATAAATAGCAATTCCAAAATGAAATAGCAACGAAAGCAGAGATGGCAAGTCTATCCCCACCTTTACTTATTTGGTAACCACACACCCATATTTTATGAAATTCTTTGAATTTATATTTTTCATTTTCTATTGTTATGAATATAGAAGAATTGTTAATTTAATGTTTCAAAAAAATAATTAAAATAAAAAAAATAAATATGAGATACGTGTTCATACAGTTTTTAAGATAAATTTATCTTCTATCATTGGTATTTAGGATAACTAATGTTTGTCTCACGGGATACAATAGATTTCAAGTAATTGTTGAACACACAACACCTACTTACAGCGAACTGAATATTTATCACACTTTTTATCACTTGAAAAGAAGAAGAAAAGAGAAAAAAGAAACTTTAACCATAAGAACTAAACTAAACTAAACTTTCAAAAAAAAAAAACTCTTCCAATATAAATTAAAAACTCCTATTTATAGTAGATGAAGGAGACATGTGATTAATCTCTTTTAAAAATTGTTAATAACGCATTTGTAACTCTCAAATAATTGTGAAATTAATATTTGAAATATTAGAAAATGAAATTTCAAAAGATAAAAAAGTTAAAAAAACTAATATAGAACACAATCCAAAATGCACCACAAAAAACATTAGATGTGGCGTGTAGATCAACTCATAAGTGTGAATTAGCTATGCATACACTGCAGCACAACAATACGGGCGTGTCAGAGACCTGGTCATATGGATCAACATAGGTATGCCAGATCACTGGCTATGTAGATCAATATGAGAGCATTGCTTCAATTTTCAGAAATAAAAAAAATGCGGACATTCGTGTACACAAGTCATGTCCCTACGCATTGGCTTATCTTGGACCATTAATTTGCACCTCATGCGTCTGAACGCATAAGAAAAGGACTTTTCATGTTATTTTCTTATCAATATAAGAATGTATCTTAATATATAAATATAAGTTCAACTTCACATTTTAGTGATTTGGAACAAACAACTCTTATTTTTGCTTTTCCTTTTTATATTTTCTTAATAAAAAGCTTACTTTGAGTTTTAAATTCTATTAACACATTCTTAATTTTGAACATATAAATACATTAATTCATAATTTTCGTGTTAAAAAACATATATCCGAGTCTTTCTTTCAAAATCGAGTTATGAGACCCATTCGAATTATTCTCTCAAAATGGCTCATAATCACAATTTTTCCAATGTCCATAATGTTTTTGTGAGATTCATTGATTTTTTTAGCATGGTGTATATGGTAATTCCCACAATCTATTTTGTACCATTATTTATGTATTTATAAGAACTTAAAAAAAACTAGGTGATGATCGCCACATCCATGGTTCATCTAGCTACCCAATACTTGATTTCAACTCATCAATATCGTCAACGGCCGTTTTCCCAATTTGGTATAAAATGAATAAAGAATGTCATGTTAACATATGGGTCAAATCGAAAACTAAACTAGATTGTTGATTATATTTTATAAATTTGAACAATTTGAAAAAAAAAAGATTTTTATAAAAATAAAAAAAAAGCCTAAATATTTACAAGAATACATGCACTTAAAGGCTTTTTTTAAATGACAAAAGTGCAAATTTTTTTTTTCAAAAATGCCTAAAATGTCACAAAAATACTAAAAAATTGAATTACCTAATATTTATTTAAGATTTATTCAATATTTATTTAAGATTTATTCAATATTTATGAGAAATTTATCCAAAATTTATTCGATCTTTATTTAATATTTACAAAAAAAATTAATGAAAGTTGAAGTTATCAAAACTTTATCCAATATTTATTCAAAATTTATCCAACATCTTTACTAATACAATAATTAACTATTACTTATATGTTTCAACTTATTGCAACTTGTTCTTTGTATGCCTGTTATTAATATGACAAACTATTCATCTTAATTAATTGAGTAAAATATATATTTCCATTATCACAAGTTGTTCCAAAACAATAAATGAAAATTAGAATAACAAAAATACTTGAAAGTGAGCTAATTTTAAAGCGGAAGCTAAGCTATTGTGTTAACTTTTTTTTCCAAATTTTAAAACGGCATTTTCGTTTTTTTTAAATATGAAATTATTTGGAACTAAGTAATCAAATTTTTGATTAACTTCATATCATTTTCGTGCCTATGATAAATTCAGGTGATGTATAAGATTATAAATTATCTTCTCTCATTTGTTTTTTAAAGAAAACAAAAGTTAAATTCTTTAAGATTTACCATGTTAATTAAGTTTTGATTTAAATAAATGTATATATGCATATTTGTTGAGAATTTTCATACTTAAAAAAATAAAAAAAAGATAAAAATAAAATAACAATAATAGCAATAAAAAATAGAAAAAACACAAATAAAATTGAAAAATAACATTTAAAAAGCGGTAATCAGTGAAATTTCTTTTTTTTTTTAAAAAGGCCCATCAAGATATCCCAAGCCCATCAAATCAAACATCACGGTCGACATTTACATCCCACGGTCTCAACACATCCACGTGTTAAAATCGAAGTGTTCCAGCTCAAAAATTTTAGATTTGCCGCGCACCAAGTCAAAGTAGGGAATCTGAACAGCCAGCTTCGGGTTCCGTCAACTACAAACCCGAGGTTCAGAAAACCGAACCAAAATCCAAATGAAAAATACTTCAAATCCGAACCTAAACCCGTTTTATTTCTCTTCCGTCTGTGCTTAATACATGTTGCTTAGCAAAGGTAATCCTCACTGCTCAGTATACCATATAAGACAAAAAACCCGAAAGTGGCAGCCTCCGGTACTCCTGATTTTGATCTTATCGGCGGCCAAAATCTCCAACGTCTGATAATACAATCCTATATTAGTGCACAACCGTTTTTTTTATAAAAATTTCAGCTTGAGCTCGCCTATTGCTGCCAAGTACGTGATGGGTCCTTTTCTCTCTCTATAAGGCTGAAGTCTTAAAAAGCTGTTCGGTTATGGTACTAACGATTTTTTTTTTTTTTTTTTGAGTAGCAACGGCTGTGTATAATAGTTAGATTTGCTTTTGAATCTCTTTTTGATAGTCCTTTTTATTTTGGGGTTTGAGTTTATGTCTCTCTTTGTTGAATTTCAAATCTTTATCTTTTATGGGTTATGTTATTGGTATTCGTTTTCTTTTTCTTCTTCAAGAGAATATGAATTTTTCCGAGAAAATTATAGAGGGTTTGGTTGCTTGGAATCTTCAGGTTAAAATTTGAATTTTTAGCTTGTTCTCTCTCTTACACAACTCACATTTAATTATTTAATGGCTGACAGTGACAGACCCTATACGTGTCTCTCTCTCTGTTGCTCGAGGTTGAGGGGAAAGTGCTGTGTGAGCCATATAAAATAATAGAATAGAATATATTTGAATTTTTTTTCTCTTGGACGAAATTTGCCCAAAAATAAATGATAATTGCACGATATGGATTGCTTAAAATTGACATGGATCTTGAATCTCTCAGGTTTCAAATCCTTTAGAACGTATTAGTTTCTAACAGTAGTTTTACAGTTGCCGTAATTCCTGGTCAAACGTAATAGATTTATCCCTATTGGGTGCCGTTTTTAAATACTCTCAACTGCATTTTCACATGCAGGTATCAAAGGCCCTAGCTTTCACTTCAAGCACTGCATAGACCAAAAGGGTTTTCATTTCTGGGACTTGATTCATTGTATCTGATCTTCAAGAACCGGTTCATAGTTACCATTTGATCAAAATCAATAATCTCTGATGTCGGTTTTGGAAAAACCCTCTTCAAGTTCATCTTCATCATCAGTTAGAAACCTTGATCCGTTATTGAAGGATTTAAATGAGAAAAAGCAAAGTTTTAGGAGGAACGTTGTTTCACTAGCTGCTGAGCTAAAGGAAGTTCGTAGTCGCCTTGCATATCAAGAGCAATCATTTGCCAAAGAAAGTTTAACAAGACAGGCATGTGATTTGTGGGTTTGGTTTCTTTTTGTATAGTTTTTGAGTTCTTGGATTTTATCGTTAATGGTTCCTTTTTCCTTTTCGGGGTTTTTTTAGTTGTGGGGTCTTTTGGGTTTTGTTTTTTCTAATTTGAGGACTGTGTGCTTCGATTTATATAGGAAGCAGAGAATAAGGCAAAGACCATGGAAGACCAGATTTGTATATTGCAGAAGAGGTTGGAGGAGAGGAATGTTCAGCTTCAGGCTTCAGCTTCTACTGCTGAGAAGGTCCCATTCAAACTCACCTTTTTAACTTCTATTTTAGCTGCTTTTCATATTTCCTGATTTTAATCCTGCATTGATTAATAATTTGAAACTTGAAACACGGTTCACTAGTGGAGTTTTTTTGTCATAACTCATAATACTGAGTTGATCCAGATTCTAATATTGTTTTGAGTGCATCTTATCATGTGATCCTTGTATCTCATCCTCATATTTTTGCTTGCCAGCATATGTTTTGGCTTTTATTATTTGTTTTCTTTGATGGAGCCCATAACAGGAAAGACTATTATCTGAGTATTTGATTTTTATAACATTATTCTCCATTTTTGTTGCTTCGATGATTCAAGAAAGTTTTGTCCTTGCATATGAAGCTAAAGCTAAGAAAGTAATGATTTTTCTTTTTATCTTTATTTAATATAATCCTTTTGATATTTCAATTGAATGTGGCTGCACATATTCGTAGGTTTTTTATTACTTGTTAACCTATATGTATTGACGAAAGGTCTGCCGCCATTGTTTTTAGGATAATTTTGCTACTTATTTAGGACAAAAATTTATAGTTTTATTAGATATGCTGAAGCTGTCCCAGTGCACCTTTCAATTGCTGCTTGTAGATTATATTTGGTTATTGGAAGTATGATTGGGTATTAATTGAACTGTTTTGGTTAATGAACTTGACAAGATAATTGAAAGCATTAAATTTTTGTTCATCTTTTAGTAACTGGAGCACAATTGGTTGGCTTAGCTTTTCTTGTTAGTAAGTTGATAGACGAGATGGTGCACTTTTCGAACTTTACTATATTACTATAGCTGGACTGAAGTTAATATCTCTCTAATAAATATAAACCATGGTAATGGTTAAATGTCTATAATTTAACGGCACGGGTGCCAACATAAAATGTTTGGTGGATAATGCGGTAGCACAGGATACTGAATGGCTTAAAAGAAAGCCTTGTGGTTACAAATATTAAATTGTATTCATAAGATCATTTGGTGTTGAATTTTTTCTTGTAAGATCTCTATCAATAGATTTTGGTATTAAATTCAACCAAATTTATTATGTGGTGATTGAGTAAAGAAACTCTGACATTTATAATTGTAGACCTAAATTAGAAAAAAATTTATACAATTGCCATGTCTAAAAATTTACCGAAAATCTAACAATAGTGACTTAATTGAGATAAAAGTTAATATTTCGTTGTTTTAGTGATATAAATCAAAGTCTAATGGCTATTGAAATCTGGTAAATAAATTCAGTGACCACGAACGTTATTATCTCAAAAAAAAAGAAAGAAAAGATTTATAATTACTCCAGCAAGTTGATACATTGAAAGAAATTTAACAAGTCATATGCTGAGCCAGTGCCTTTCTTGCCTTCTAAGCCTCTGTTCATTATTTTACCGCTTAAAAAAAATATTCCTATGTTGCGATACAACCATTTTTTTAATCTCTGGTTTTATAATTTATCAGTTGCAAATTTCTACATTTTGTTTTTCTGATTCCAAGTCTTTAATGGGAAACAGTACCTCAACGAGTTAGATGGTCTTAGGTCACAGCTTGCTGCCACTCAAGCAACAGCAGATGCTAGCACTGCATCAGCTCAATCAGCCCAGCTTCAGTGTTTAGCTCTGCTAAAGGAATTGGATATGAAGAATAGTTCATTAAAGGAGCACAAGGATCGTGTGACCAGGCTAGGGGGGCAATTAGACAACTTACAAAAAGATCTTCAGGCAAGGGAATCTTCCCAAAAGCAACTGAAAGAGGAAGTTCATAGGATAGAGCAAGACATCATGCAAGCCATCGCTAAGGCTGGAGCTGGCGAAGATTGTGCACTAAGGAAATTATTAGATGAGGTTTCTCCAAAAAATTTTGAGAAGATCAATAGACTTTTGGTTATTAAAGACGAAGAAATAGCCAAATTGAAAGATGAAATAAGAATTATGTCTGCCCACTGGAAGCTCAAGACGCAGGAATTGGAAACACAGGTGAATCCATCTTCCAACTCTTATAACATATTCTATTTATTTGTATCTTCATTTCAATGGCTACTGTTTCATTTCAAATTAAAGGTGTATGGACATGCTAATTAATGAGATTTAACATGTTTGTTAACAGTTAGAAAAGCAGCGACGAGCTGATCAGGAGCTAAAAAAAAGGGTGTTGAAGTTGGAATTCTGTCTTCAGGAAGCTCGTGCTCAGACACGAAAGCTCCAAAGGGTAATTCAGTAATTGTTTATCCTTTCCTAAAATAGAATTGTGGCATGGACAGCCATGAATACATTCCACCTGTATTATATAGGTGCCTGTCCTAACACAAATTAGCAATAATTGACTAGATGGACTGCGTCTTGAGCCATTAAGGTTGTAATCAACTTAATGATCCACAACATTATATGGTCTGTGGGTGTTTCTGATAATGCTATTATGTTCTAGCCAAAAGCTCATTGGCAATGCCAACTCTGATTTGAGGGAACGCTATTTTTGTTTGGATGGTGTTAGTTAAGCTATTTAAGAGCTTATGTTTTGTATTTCTTGTTTCAGATGGGAGACCGGAGGGACAAAGCTTTGAATGAACTCAGAGAACAGTTAGCAGCAAACAAACAGTCTGTAGCGGTGGCTAATAATGAAAAACAGAGTTTCTGGGAAACTTCTGGCTTCAAGATTGTAGCTTCCATGTCAATGTTGATCTTAGTGGTATTTTCGAAACGATGATATAGTTATATTATTCAGTTGTGTATAAATCTCCAGATACCTTGAGTTTAAGGTTTTAGAGGCCAATTTGCAATTAGAAATGGCCATAGTAGAGATTTTTCCGTCAGATGTAGTTGTCAAAATTGCTCTTTTTCATGGGTCTTGTAGTCTCAAATATATGCTAGCAGTTAAAATTGCAGGGTGTAGTAGAGACCCTGGAGCATAGGTTAAAAATTGTAAAATCTTAAATGTTTGTGTTTCCATTAGGTAAATAGCATTGTTCATCGGATAATTAGTACTGTTAATTCTGTTTCTAGTCAAAGAGAAGAACATGCATTGTTCAGATGCTGCAAATTTCAATGATGAGTCAGTATGGAAGTCAAATGTTTGGTGAAAGGGTGCTGAAATTAAGTTGAATGATTTTACATTACAACTGGACAGTAGATCTTTCTGGCTTTGAAAATATGGGGCCCCTTTTTTATTAATTGGTATTTTGCCTGTCAAACCATTTTCTAGACGTTGAAATTCCATTGTAGACCATCAATTTAGTATCAATGTATAGTAATATTCTTCAGTTTTAATTTGTAACGCTAACATCTCTCTTTTTTTTTTCTTTGAAACCAACATATCTCAATTTTAGTTCATGTAATAGAAATATTGTTTTTACCTGTTTACAAGTTATTTTTAATAACTAAGGCTACATTACTGCCTGCACAGAATATACTTGATGACTAAGTTTATGTTGCCGCCTATATGGAATATACAAATAGGCTAGGAAAATACGAACCAGGTCCAGGATAACACCTGCTAATTATTAACAGTTCCTCTCTACAGTAAATATTGATGTATTACTAGTGCCTCGAAAAAAGGAACGTATGTGCTTAGTCATTTTTAGATTTGTTTGCAAGTTTATCATTAAACTGGAACAATCAAGTGCAATATAAATGCTAAACTAGAAATTCTGCTACTTTCCAAATATATACAGGAACAAAATTGACCTCATACTGCTACTATTCAATCTCATTAACTTCTACCACCAATAGCAGACTATAATTAAACTTGTAATTATGTTTAATCTGCAAATAAACTTGTACCTTAAGTAGTAAACATCTTTACATTCTGACCAAGCTCAAGCAAGGCAGTTAAACTTTAGCAGGACTTAGGTGTCAAAGTTCAGCCTTGAGAAACGCACCTTTATGTATCTTTTCCTGTAAAGATGGTTCTGTCTGCAACTCCGATATGCTGTTGCAGCATGATCTTCCACCAATTCATATACATGGAAATATGCTTCATTCTACCTGTCCAAGATGAGCATTCTGGCAAAGAAGAATGTTACCACTGCGATGCAACCGATAGACGGATGCAGAATAGCAGTCTTTGATGTGGAAGTGGTTACACTAGGAGGAGTTTCAGACCCAAAAACTGCTGTGGAACCTGAGCCAGGGCTACTTGAGTTCAGGACTGATGGTGGAGTAACGGTTCTTCAGAAAAAGCACACAGAGTTATGCCACTAAGTTATGAACATTAGCATTAAAGAGTTTGCAAAGCTATGAGACTGGAAGCTTTACCCTGATACTCCAGTACCAGGAGTTGGTGGTGTTGTTGCGGGATTTGTAGTTGAAGTTGTCGGTGCTGGCAACGATGATGTTGATGGCGGTGATGATGATGATGATGGCGAAGATGATGAAGAAGGAAAAATGCAGGAACCAGTGCCTGTTGCAATGTTATGAGATCTTAGACTAAATACAATATAAAAAGAAAATAAGCATCATTAAGGAAAGAAGATTACTTACTCGGATTAGAGCTGACCATAGTGGCTGTTCCTCCAAAATCACAGCTAGTTGCCACAGGATTCTTCTGGTAATAACTATTAAATGCAAAGGAGGCATGGATTTGGAGAGTATTTGGCATATAACAACTACCACCTTGCTGAATTTGTGAACAATCTGCACCTCCCATTCCACAAGCATAATCCAGTGCTGCTTGAAGTGCAGCTTCTGATGCTCCATTCCTGGCTACACACCAGCTCTGTCCTGGAATAGCTGGAGCATTTGTTATTGCAGGAGGAACCACAGGATTCGTGACTGGTGTTGTGACTGGGACATTTCCTGGTGGGGCAGGATATGTTGTAACAGGATTAGTTATTGGCTGCCCACCAGGAACTGTGACAGGAGCTGGAGTTGTCACTGGATTGGTTAATGGAGCTGGTGGATTCACAGAAGGATTCGTAGGGGGAACCACAACTGGTGTGGTGGAGGGGATCGGCACAGGAGTGGGTACAGGAATAGATGGTGTTACAGTGACAGGGTTCGTAGCAGGGACAGTAACAATTGTTGGTATAGGATTATCTGGGGGAAGTGTGACTGGTGGATTGACCCCATCATGTGAAATAGTTTTCAGATTCTTCAAGAGTTCCCGGCGAAAAGAAGGAACAGAAAAGACTTCAGCATATAATTCAGCTATCTGGGTTTTCTCTAAAGATTTCGAAAACGTAGCTTCAAATTCGACAACATCGATTTCACTAGGATCCAAGAGGCTCTTGACTGTCATGACTATGGCTACATCATGATATGAAAGTATAGAACTTGCTAGCATAGCTTTCTGGATCACTGATTTGACACCATAATTGTCATTACTGCCTTCTACAATGACAAAAGACCTGATTTTCTTGATAAATCCTAAAACCCTATGCAGGTCATTTTCTTGTTTCTTATCCAAATTCTCCAAGAATTCCAAAGAAAATGCCACTGAAACTTTAACTTCATCAGTAAACTGAAGACTCTGAACAATTGAATGGATAATTTTCAAGGAGGATAACAGCTTGGACAAATCATTACTACTGCCTTTTAATGTGATACTTTTGATGTTAACATGAGGCAGAAAGGCTATTACATGGGTTTTGAACCACAAAACAGCAGCGGATTTAGAATTTGTAAAATTCACAACTAGGTTTTCATCTAAGTAAAGATCAACAGACACACCAGAGTTTGAAAGCTTGCTTAAAGCCCCATCATCTGCCGCGAAAACTCGAATTCGAGATCTAGAAACCTTGTTCAGCTCAAGGAATGACAGTGTTCTGCTAAGTGATGAAGTAGCAATGCTCCCTCTGGCATTATAGGAGAAACCCACCTGAGTTCCTGTAACATTAAAAGAAAACGAAAACAAGGGACAAACTTTATCACAGTACTCATACAGTTATACCAGTACAATAAGAAAAATCTTCCATAAATATGATCATAAACATAAAAACGGGTTCTTTTTCTGTTCTTCTAAAACTCGATCAAAATGGGTTAATTTTTGTTCTTCAAAGATTTGCAAGAAAGGGAAAAACAGTGGTGATCAGTAAAAACAGTAGTTGCTTACCAGAAGAGTAGAATGTGAAAAGCAACAAGAAGAAGCAAAGAGGAGCTAATTTGGCCATTTTAATAGCAAGTGCTTTTCTTTTTTCTGGGTTTTAGGAAGTGAACCCAGTTGTTCAATTTTTATTGAGATTCATACAGTGGTGCTGCTTAAAAGACAATGCAAACAGAATAGGGAAATGAACACATCAGAGAGAAAGAGATGAAAGACACTGTTGCAGATAAAAGGTGAAGAGCAAAAAAAGAGAGAAAAAAGATTTTTTTTTTTTAAATGACCAAGTTTCTCATAATAATAAAGGGTTAAAAATATTACTGTTACAAAAATTTATAAGCTAGGTATAAAATAGTACTAAAATTTTAACTTGTAGTAATTTAGTATTAAAATTTTTATAAATACAGAAATTTGATATTCAAATTAAAATTTTAATAAAAAAATTGGTGTGATATATTAATAAGGTGACGTGATATGACAATAAATTGATTCATCATTTCATTTGATTGGTGCGACATATTAATTAGATAATTTGACATTACTAAATTATAATAAATTAAAATTTTGATAGTATTTTACAACTAATTAATAATATTTTTAATCCTAATAATAAAGAAAAGATGTTACTTTGTCATGAAGGATGGATGGGGTAGGAAATGCCCTTCTTCTTCACAGTACAAAGAATCATCCATTACCCTTTTTTTCTTTTCCCTTTTTTTTTCCCTTCTTTATCTTTCCTAGAGATAATTAGGCCAAAGACATAATAAAGCAGTCTCACCAAGACAAGTTGCAGTCTGCATGTTCACTCTGACCCCAAATTTCTACGTGTTCATATTCATTCATGAACACAAACTATTTCTAAAAAAATTTTAGGAAAGAAAGAAATTCAAGAAACATCACCAAGAAATATAGTGGCATAATAAATAAGATGATGATGGTGATTACCAATAAAGGTAAAACAAAAACAGCAAGGTTCGATATTTTTCCTTGATTTGTTCTTGGTTTTGGTACCATTACATTTTTCACTTTTATAATAACCTACGCCACTCACAGTTAATGTCTGCCATTGGATTCTTTAAATGCTAAAAGTTTATGTCATCACACGCCCCAAAATTTCGAACTTCTAGAATAAAATTTTATTATTTTGGATACTAATCGATTTTTCTGATTAGTGCGGCATTATCGTAATATACTCTCAAAATATAATAAAATCCAAAAATCTGCCCATATTGATTGTGATTTCTCTTATTAAATATTTTCATATATACATACTGTTGTAAATTTCTACTAACTTTTTAGTTTTTAGTATTACCCAGGCCATTTGTGTGGTTTGTATCTATCAATTTATAATTGTAAACTAACCAACAAAACTAATTACTTCGTGATGTTATTTTGAATGACAATTTAATAAACTTGAAAAACATATTAAAGTGGATATCATTAAATAATAAGAGACACAACTTGCTCAAAAAAATCCAAGAAAAGAAAGAAACTAGAGCCATCAAAGGTATTAATCATAAACCAGCGTATAATTGGTTAAGTTGGTTTGGTCTCGAATTTGATTACTCCTCTCTGGAGATCGGTTGGTAATGCAGAAAAAAAAAAAAAAGATTAATCGTAAGAATGCCTAAAGATTGATACTAATCCGAAAGGAAAAACCATTGTCAGCATCCATTAATCTATCCCAATTAACTAACCATTAAGGATTTAGTGTTGGTTGGACAATACAAAGGAAAATATTGCAGTCGAATTAGCTTATTAGCTCAACAAAAACCAACATAAGTTAATTATTAATCAAAGGCAACCAAAGAAAAGTAAATCTGGATTAAGCTAAAATCTCATCTCAAGTTCATTCACTTTCTTTTTCTTGAACCCAAGAAACCAATCTCTAATACAGCGAAGGCAATAAAGATTGAAAAGCCTCAAATAATTTCCATTTTTCTTCAGATTTTAATGTGCTTTGCATGAATGAATATACATAAAGAAATGTAGAAAACTCAAATTGGAATTTGGATACAGCAAATTGTAAGCAGAAAGTAGAAAAGAGATGGCTTTTTAGAAGGTGATAGAGTACAAGTGGTGGATTTTCCTTCGAAGTTGCATTATCATTAACGTCACTTTCTTTCTTTGAATATAGAAAAAATATTCCATAGCATAGAGTGAGTGGGGACAATGCCCATGTGGAATAATCTGTTGTGCTTCACTTCTTTCAACTTGATGTCAAAAGCACCTTTGTCTGACGAGGTTACTGCTTGTTTCATTTCATTTTACAAGATACATTTTTTCTTTTTAATATTTTTTGCACTCTTAATTATTATTAAAAATTTATAAATAGCAATCATGTGAAAAAAACAGTATAGAATATAAAAAACTGACGTTAGGACAAATTAATCATTGAAAAAAAAAAATTCAAGCGGCAAAATCACCTTTATCTGATATTAGTCATATTTTGCTGATGATAAGGCTGATAACTTCAAGAATTATATATATAGCTCTACCTAACAGAGATATGACACAAAATGGTACCAATTTTTATATCTTTCTTATAATTTAGTATCAAATATTTTTACTTTGCTATAAATTGATATTAAATCTTTTAACAATATTATAATTTGATATCAAAATCAAAATTTTAATAAAAAAAAACCTGAAATGGCATGTTAACCGCTGACTTGGTATACCCATATGCTGATACATTATTTTGTTTGAATATAATTTTGACTTGATACCAAATTGTAAAATTTTTGAAAGATTTTATACCAATTTGTAATACTTAAAAGATTTGATACCAAATTGTAATAAAGTGAAAATATTTGGTACAATTTGCACAATTATTCCAAAATATGGGAGCTGTTAAACTATGTCGTATTTGCTTTGGTTTTGTTTTGGCATTTTGATAATGGGTAGAGTCGTTATAATTATCATTAGAGAAATAACTCAATTGTCATTCTGTACTTTATTTTTTTCCTTCTGAAGTCATTAATTAAAGCATAATTAAGTTTAAATTAACCAATAATTAATTTCTTTCCAATCATAATTAAATGTGTTCAATAAAATTTATCAAAACGGAAGTTCAAACTATAATCTAAACCTTATTAACAAAAAAATTTTGAAAAAAAAAAAATGCAAGCACGAGGTATTGAAAAGAAAGAAAGACAGATACGTAGTGAACCCAACTGAATATATTCTAAATCTTATTATTGATTAAAGGAATTTGGGCTTTACCTTTTCTTTGGTCTCGAGATAGAATCAGGAAAAAGAAAAAAGTGTAAGTGAAATTCAATATCATCAAACACATGTCCACAACTTTTGGGGACATATCATGCGGATTACTGGGCAAAAGAAAGAAAGTAATAAGGTTGATCCTTCAACCCTCCATGTGTTCTCTCTATCCTTCAATGAACATGTTTCGTTATGATAAAGCAAGAGAGGAGTAATCAAATTCTGTGAATATAAAGATTTTGTTTGAGCAACTTTCAACATGATTTCAATTGCAACGTCTTCATGTTTGTGATTTGTGAGTGCAGACATGTAAGATATTGATACAAATCCCAAAAGAAATGAGATTCACAACCAGTAACTCAGAATTTTTCTTTCCAAACATGAAAACTACTGAATGAAAAAACTACTTCTATTATATAAATTATTAATTTTATCTATGAATTAAAGCCTATGCCAGATCTAAGTGACACCCACCAATCCAATTCTCATGGCACCAACACTTCGATGAAAAAATATTATAAATATCATCTAATGTAATAGAATCAGTAAAAAAGAAATACCTTTTGAACCTACTATATGGTAATAGATTCATCC
Organism: Balakata baccata; assembly: GCA_949630135.1. Taxonomy (NCBI): domain Eukaryota; kingdom Viridiplantae; phylum Streptophyta; class Magnoliopsida; order Malpighiales; family Euphorbiaceae; genus Balakata; species Balakata baccata. The sequence goes on along the minus strand of CATIWF010078296.1, from coordinate 70,452 downwards.
ATCGACTTGAGTTAGGATTCAAGTTTGATTCTTGCTCCCCCATTTGTAAACAAAAAAAATAAAAATATCACCTATCTTCTCTTCATCACACTCAAATGGCCTGATCAGCAAACTTTTAATTAAAGAAAGGATGAAAAATAGCTTCTTTTGCTGAGTTATACTTTATTTAAACGCTTCTTCAGTGAGCATAACTCTCTCATTTTTGGAAGGACGTTCCTGATACAATATATCATCAATCAAAGGTTACATTCTTCCCATTGTTGATAACACGAGCACAACTAGAGATCCAGCATCCTTGTTATTTAGCAAATATAAGTCATAATGCAAATGATAATTAATGATCTGCTTACGGAGCAAAAAGGAACGAAACAGTAATAAACTTTCATAATGAATGTTGGGGAATTAGGGTTAACAAAACCTGATGGAAAGAGAACGATTCCAACTGGCCCGCTTAGTAAAAGCAACCAGATTCATCTATTCATCCTATCTGATTCCGACTGATTCCTGAAGAGCAAAAGACGAACCGAACACAGAGAAAAGAGGAAATTCCATTCAAAATTGAAACAACCCGAAACAAAATTAGAAATAGGAAAATGGAAAGGCATAAGGGCAAACAAATTGACAATTGGAGGGGGGTTTTCTGTGTACGTCTCCTTCGATAAATGACTTCAACTTTTGATTGCCGGTTTTGATCATAGTAACCTGACTCTTTAGCTATGATTTGGGACCATAAATCAACTCCATTTTCACCTGCAAATTACTCACAAAAGGATATATCAAAATTATCATATTTCAGTCATAAATGAAGCTAAAAGCAAGTAAATTGAAGATATCTCTGATTGCCTGATTTGGAACCTATTACAGCATTAACAGTAACTGAAGAGTGAAAATCTCTTGACGTTTGACAATGCCGAGACAGAGTGGGAGTTTTGAAATCAATTTTCGCGGGGGCGCGGAGTTTTGTATAAGAAACGGTGCGTCTCGTCGACTGACGGGGTCCTCCCCTTCGGATCTGAATTTTGCCTTTACACCATTCCGAGCCCAAGAACAAGCCCATTTAGCTTGTTTTGCTGAGCCCTAAACCCAAAAGCAAAAGATTGCCATAACTCCATAGCAGAGTCTTAAAATAGTGGATTTGACTGTATTTGATTGCTCGGGATAAAGGCATCGGGTAAGATGCTGGTATCGAAAAATTTAGCATCCGTATCGTATTAGTAGTAAAAGTTCAAAATTTTAAAGTTGAATTGCACATAATAATATTCAAAACTTTTCTAGTTTCTATATTAGCATCTACGTCGATATAAATCAATTAAAAAAATTTCTAACAAGAATTGATACTAATTCGATAAAAAGAAAATAATAATATCAATTTGATTCCTATGCTATCATTGAATTATTTTACCATGAAGTTTTAACATCTCTCAATGCATAAAAAAAGGTTGCATGCCAGCTTCAAATTAAGAACAATGTTGATGATTACAAAGATCAATCATCAATCTTTTGTTAAAAGCCAAATCTTTTTACGTGTGTGGTGATGTCCCACAGTTTTTATCAATTATGAATTGATGATTCTTTTCTTTCTTTGATTATTTGATACCCACATCGAAAAATAATTAATTTAATTAAGCTACTAATCCCTTCAATGTGACACTTTCACGAAACCACACCTACCCTACAAATTACTTGGATTTTGGATAATGCATTAGATTAATAGCTAATGCCTTTGGTTACATGAAAAAGGAAATTTCATTCAAAGCTTTAGCTTTTTTTTTTTTCAAAAATTCTGATATGAACTTTATAAATTTGCACAATTAAATCCTTTAATTGGAAATTTATTAATCATGTGGTTATTATTAATTAGATACTAATTATAAATAGATATCAAATTAATCAAACTATTTACAAAACACCCATTTTCTAAATTTGGATTTGGATCACGTTTTGTTGGTATTATTAATATATTATCACCGTCATCATAAATGTTAATTAGAGAAAATATTAGTGGAGTTTTAAGAAGTTGATTGAGAGCTACAAGCTAACTCCCTGCTGCCACGCATGCCAAAAACCTTTATATTGTCAAAATCCCACTTGTAATTTATCCTAATTAAGTACATATTTTCAAATTATCTCATAATGAAAATAAGAGTAATACAAAAAGAATAAAATAATAATATACTATACATACACCTTTTTCTATATATAACAAAATTGATTTCTTTTTTATATGAACTTAGTCCTTTTTTCTCTTAATCATGGTATGACATATCTTTCATATCTTAATTTGTTAGGATTTCACTTTCAAAGTTTCATATTAGAGTAGACTAATCAACAAATTAATTTATAACAGTACATACTCAAATTATTTTATTTAATTATATTTCTATAATTCTACAATTTTATTTATTTAATTATATTTTTATATTTATTTAATATTAATATAATAATTAAATATATTTTTAATTAATGTTCAATTTAATTTATATTAAATTGAATTTAAGAATTTAAATATTACTATATAATATGTTAAAAGATAACTGTACCCAGTAGTTAGATCATAGTCTCTTACCATAAAAATAGCTATATTCATGGCAACACCTGTTACGAGAAATTTATCAATCCATATGTGATGTGTGAATATGACAGTTGTGTATTATAGTCAGTAGTTAGATATGAATAAAGGGGCATGAAATACGTATGGTGAGCTACAACAATGGTTAAATAACTTAATATAATTAGGTTAAGAAATAATTGAACATGTGATGACGTTGTTAGGATCTTACATAGGTTTTTATGGCCTTGACTTGTGAATAGACTTTTATGAGCTTCTAAAATATTTTTTATACTATGACCAATGTTCTAGTTAGTTTTATACATATAATCTGCTATCAGAATTGCAATAGCTAAATGATAGTGTGCAATATTAGTAAGTCATAGACATTAAGTCACTATATCTAATTCTCGATGAAAAGTAAGAAATTCTGAATATTTTGACTAATTTAAGGTGAAAAATAGAGCTTCTTTCTCAACAAAATTAGAATAAAGTTGAGCTAAAAGATTCCAATTCAAGATAAATTCACGAGAAAGTGGGATTTCTTTAGAATCTATTATAGCATTTAGAAATTGGTTAAGCGATAAAAATATATATACTTGATGTCCCGCAAGAAAGAGATCCAAGTCCTAATAATCTCACTAAATGGTGATTCAACATGGATTCTCTATCTTGGAATTAAGCCAATTTGAAAGCTGCTTTGCGATAATGGAACCAACCAGCAAAAAGCATTAAGGCGACAAAGACTAGTATACTAATTACATTACAATACAATTGTAATTCACTAGTTATTTTAGAAGCTCTTCAAATTTGAAAAAAAAAAAACTGGAAGTTAATTGTAATACTTGGAAACCCTGCCCGCATCACCGTTCAATATTTATTGGCCATTGTTGGCCAAACCACTTGAATACATGATACATTTCTATTTTTCCTCCGTACTATTTTTAGAATTATCGTTACTTAGCTTTCGATTCAGCTCTAACCATCATCAAATGAAATATGAATAATCCGTCCTCCTCTCTTTGAAACAAAGACGCTTCTAGTTAACTATTTAATTATATCATTAAATAATTATTATATTACCGATTAGCTATTTTGTTGCAGTTGGATCACTTAATAAATAAAATGGAGTTCATTTTATTATATTCCAATTACAATAATAACTTACAAAAATTAGAGTTGGATCCAATGACCCACTCTCAACTGCTTACATTTGCCTCTATTGTGCTATTTTTTTTAAATATTGTTTTTTAGATTATATTATTATTATTATTATTATTATTATTATAATGTGCTTATAATTCAAAAATTAATTTACAAAAATGAATATCATAGTAAAATATTTTTTTTGAATATATATATATATATATATATAATGAAAAAACAAACAAGCCATGGCAAACATACCATAGATTTAATAAAGGTTATATATTTTAAGGTTCCATATGCATGCGTTGTCCCATAGATATAGGGGGCATAGGATACCTTATAAACAAAGGAAGCACAAGTAAATTCATTTAATTTATTATGATTATTAATATAATGTAACTTAACTGAAATTAATATTTCATTTTCTACTAAGACCATACTCTTTTTTTTTTTTTTTTTAGTTTCTTTAAATCAATTGGTTTGTTAGGTTTTCTTTTGTGTAGAAACACAGTCCACATAGACAAACCAGCCAACTGCTTTGATATTCTAAAGTTTAAAGAATTAATTAACTATATATAAAGACTGACTGTCATAAAATAGTGATTATATGGAATAGACAGAATATAATTATAAGTATCACAGTTATACAGAGTAGTGGGTTTTCAGTTTTGCATTAATTTATATATCAAATTATTGTTGATTATTTAGTCATATTATTTTTTTCTAAAAAAAAATCATTAATTCCTTTTAAAAGAAAACAGATTGTCAACCTTATTTTTCTTGGTTTTCACTATTCCAAATTCACTTAGGATTCCTTTTGTAAGGAACATGGAATATTCTTTTATCCTCGTTACTTCATTAGTGATTTCCATTAATTTTCTGTGATCTCCTAGTACTAAAACATTTTTTTATTGAATATGTTGTTTATTTTTTAGACGGAAAATAATTTCATTATTTAAATTACTAGCAATGTATCGATAGATATATATATAAATTCGCTAAAAATTATAGAAGATGAAACAGTAAAAATATTTACATTTCTCAGATTAATAGTATAATAAATCGGTTTAAAACTTACAAATTTGATAATACTATAGTGACTTATAATATATATAATTTTAATTCTGCAACATACTAACGATCAAAATATGATTTATGTTAGATCGAATATATTTTATTTATTTGAATTATCCACACACAAAAATATTCAATAAGACTATAGAAACAAAATATCATAATAAAACGATAAAACCAAATTCTCTAATAAAACGGTAAAATTACAAAAAAAACAAAACAAACGGAATAAAAATATATATTAAATAGCCGCTTAATTTATAAAATAAATTGATAAGAAAATATAAATATGAGACTAATAATGACAAAAAAAAAAAAATCACAGATAGTGGCCACATAAAAGGAAAAAAGCTAGAGAGAAAAGTAGCTTAAGTTTTTCTTTCTAAATAATTATATTAATACATATTGAATCCAATTTAATAGATTGAATAAAAAATAATATTATTTAAATATATGTTAAAAACTCAATCTATCTTTTTTTTCTTATTTATAGTTAAAATATGGGAAATTAATAAAATATAATAAAGAAATTAAAACTCGATAGAAAAAGAAAATTTTATTTTCCGAATAATTTAAAAAAAAAAATTTCCTATTAAGAAGACAAGAAAATGATCAATTTTGGGCAATCCTAAACCCTATGTAATGACATCCTAAATTAATGTAGTTGACAAAATTAGGGTTTAATATTAGCACATGAAATGACATGTCCTCAACAATAAATTTCCATGTTGAAGACATTCGAGTTTGACCCGGTTGGATCGGATAACATGCAATCCATCAAGTAGATGAACCGATCTAAAATTTTTTAATTTAATATTTGAATTAGGATTCAATTGGATAAAAATATATTAATGTATTCATTCATCAATAGCTTAATTATTAAAATTGTCTGCTACTGCAACTTTCTATATAAATATATATATATACATAATAAAGCTGCCATGCACGTTAGATGCAGCTAAGTCTACGAAGATAAATGAGGAGACAGGACACTGTGAGACCAGCTATAACCTATATGTAATCAAACAAGTTCAGCTAAAAATATAAAATGTTTTTGTTTGGACTGGAGCAAGGGTAAATTTATTTTTAATATTTTATTTAATTATCCTTAAAGGTATACTCTTTTTTACTTAAATATTTTCCTACCATAAATTTTTGTAGTTTATTAGGTAATCGTAAATTTAATTTATAAATGTAATAATTTCATAAATTGTTTACAATATTATTGGTAAAAATAGAAAAATTATTTCAATGCATTTTGGGATAATTAATTCTAATTTACTAGTAATTTTATTTTCCTCATTATGAAAGTCATTTAACCTTTCAAAAACAGCTCTTAATCACATTACTGCCTATTTCTTTGCCTTTTAACCGTCCTCATCATCAGCCATCACTTCTCTATCTTAATGGAGATGTTTGACCAACAAAATACATACAGTTATTTTTTTCTCTTTTTTTAATAACATTGTTTCACAATGTTAATTAATTAATTTGATAATATACCTGTCATGTAATAATAATAATAATAATAATAATACTTTTACTCTTAAAATTACAGTAAAAAATATTCATATTGTTATTAGTATAATTATTTAAATTAGTATTAGCATTATTGTATTATTTGATTAATTAATCAAATAAATAAAAAGAAAGGGAGAGAATTTGCTATAAAGAGAGAAAAATGGGTGTGAAAGGAAGAGAGAAGATGTTGTTAAGAGCAAATCAAGAAAATCCAAATAAAGAACTTACACATTTCCATGTCATTTGCCTTGTGTTTTACTGCATGTAATGGTGTAATGGGAATGTGTAATGTAAGGCATCTAAAACTCATCACCTACCACTGATAACTCTGTCCCTTCTTTCTTCTCTAATTATCTCTTCCCCACCACTCTACAGCTACAGGAAAAAAAAAAACTCCATTTTCCCACCCATTTTCTCCACGATTTCCATGTCCATCTTCTTCTTCTTGTCAACACAGACAATTGCCACAACAACAATAAAGGCTTTCTCTTCTTGTCATTTTTGGCTCTGGGTGCACAGAAGGCTCCACCCATCTTAGATTTATACTTGCATTTGCTCCCACTGGAAAGGAAATCTACTCTTTTTGGGCATTTAGCTTCACTTTTTGACAACTGGGTTGATTTGGGTCTTTTGGACATGGGTTGCTTCTGACATTGGTTTCTTGGGTTATACTCGTCTGAGATCTGGATTCCGTGGAAGTGGTATGGTTAAGAGGTTTCAAAGATTTAATCTTTGAAGGATTCTCCTTGTGAAGTTCACCGCAGAGAGGTGAGGTAATGAACAAATTTTCTTTCTTCTCCTCCTTCTTAGTGGTGGTTTCTTTGTAGGCTCATCTCTTTCGTTTCCTATTTGTGGTTTTAATCCATTACAAATGTTTCTTGCACGGGAAGAACAATTTTATGATGACTGATAATTTAGTTTTCTGTTTCTTGGATTATTTAATTACATTATGTTATCTGATCTGTTGATTTTTTCCATAAGGCTGCTTATATTATAGGTATCTTGTTCAAATTTTCTTTCTACAGAGCAAATTTGGTTATATTATTGTGAGAACGTCTATATCCAGTTTTTTATGCAGTGTAGAAATGTTAGAATTGGAAAGAGATCTTATCTTGTTCATCCAAACCATTCTGAAATACCATTCTTTACATGCGATTCTACTTTGATGAGATTATAACATTGCATGCTTTTATGTCAATTATGCAGGTTTTGGACATCTGAAAAACAAGAAATGGCTAATGATCTAAATGCAGAACTGTCCAAGAAGACTGCCATTTTTGGTCTCAAGGTCTGGGAAGTAATTGGGATTACTGTGGCATTATTTATCTTGGTTATACTCTCTGTGTTGTCATTTTTTTTAACTTCAAGGAAGAAGTCAAGGAGAGATGGAAACAGACTTCCCCTTAGCCAAATCCCAGCTGTTTCAAAGGAAATTAAGGAAGTTCGGGTGGAGCAAATATCTGCAAATGAATTTACTCCTCGCAATGGGATTCTTCTCACAATTCATGATAAGAGCAGTGATAAAGATTCAGATAAGGTCATGGTCCATCTGGGTATGGGGAAAACAAAGAATGGAGATAATAGCAGTCAATCAGGTTGTTTTCATCACTTAGAGAAAGATTGTGGATCACAATCAGGTGAAGAAGGGAGTTCTGGTACATTCACTATATATAAACCTTCTTATTCGTATCCTATTACTGCTCCTTCTCCCCTAAGTGGCTTGCCTGAATTCTCTCACTTGGGTTGGGGTCACTGGTTCACGTTGAGGGACCTTGAGCTGGCAACAAATAGGTTTTCAAAAGAGAATGTTCTTGGAGAGGGAGGATATGGAGTTGTTTATTCGGGACACTTGATCAATGGCACTCCTGTGGCAGTAAAAAAGATTCTGAACAACGTGTGAGTTTGAGACTGCCTTAATCAATTTCTTTTTAATTGTGAAAGGACAGGTTTGTTTATTTTGTTTCATCAATTTTATCATTATTCGAACTCTTTAATTCTTATCTTTAGGGGCCAAGCAGAAAAGGAGTTCAGAGTGGAAGTTGAAGCCATTGGCCATGTGCGCCACAAGAATTTAGTTCGCCTTTTGGGATATTGCATAGAAGGGACTCACAGGTACCGTTTTCTTTGTATTGTGATCTGGGTTAAAGTTGAGATTGATTGCTCACTGAATTCAGTTGAGGTTGGCTTAAATATCTGGGTGCTAGCTTTGTTGCCATAGTGCAGATGTTATTATTCTTCGAATGTGGTCTCATTTGTGACAATGATTAATAGGATGCTGGTCTATGAATATGTCAACAATGGAAATTTGGAACAATGGCTTCATGGAGCTATGCGTCAGCATGGATATCTCACTTGGGAGGCTCGCATGAAGGTTCTTCTTGGCACTGCTAAGGCGTAAGTAAATTAATTTGTATTTGTACCTCTTCTAAGAATTCTGCTTCCTATAGTATATGACTCGATATGTTTCTTGCAGGCTTGCATATTTGCATGAGGCCATTGAGCCAAAAGTGGTGCACCGAGACATTAAGTCCAGTAATATATTAATTGATGATGATTTTAATGCCAAGGTTTCTGATTTTGGCTTGGCTAAGTTGCTTGGATCTGGAAAAAGCTATGTCACCACCCGAGTTATGGGAACTTTTGGGTAAGAATTTTCTTTCTTTGTTTTCGCTCTCTCATTTTCTTTTCTTCCCAAATGTTTGTCAGTGCCTATAGATAAGATGATAGATGAAGAATAACCTTTGAAGTCCATCCTATTGTTCTTTCTCTTACAAATACAATCTTCCAGATATGTGGCTCCTGAATATGCAAATACTGGTCTTCTAAATGAAAAGAGTGATGTTTATAGCTTTGGGGTTTTGCTCTTGGAAGCTATTACTGGAAGAGATCCGGTGGACTATGGCCGTCCTGCCCACGAGGTATGCAATGACTACACTATCATTAATTGCTTTACCATCCATAAACAGCCGCAATTCACTCTGCATTTACTTAATGTTGCAAAATTATCATTAAACACTGTAGTTGGGATATCTCTTAGCATTTACTAAGACTCAAGCTTCTTCTAGACTGGCATAATTAACCTCACTTATCATCATTAAACATTATGTGGTTTGGATCTCCTAGCAGTTATTTAGACTCAAACTTCTTCCAGACTAACCTAATTAATATTAAGCATTAGTGCTTAGGTTTGCCATGTTACTGATAAATGTGTTTTTTTTTTAATAAATAATAGCCTCATGCTGGAGAATTAATTTTCATGCCCTCTTTTTGGAAGTTAAAAATTAGGTAAAATAATGAATAACGAAAATTAATACCTTCATGCTTCTATGCAGCTGTGCCATTGTCATCATGCTTCTCATACAGTTATGAAACACTTTATACCTTCTGATTTGGAGGTGTATTAATCATGAATTTGTACTACCTTGCAGGTAAATCTCGTTGATTGGTTGAAAATGATGGTTGGAAGCAGGCGGTCTGAAGAAGTTGTAGATCCAAACATCGAGGTAAGGCCAACAACAAGAGCTCTAAAGCGAGCCCTCTTGACAGCTTTGAGATGTGTTGATCCAGATTCTGAAAAAAGACCTAAGATGAGTCAAGTTGTTCGAATGCTCGAATCTGAGGAATATCCAATTCCAAGAGAGGTTAGATTTTTTCTAGTTGTATTACACAGATTCCTCTGATGCATTGCAACACAAATTCATTTATGGAAGAAAATCTACAAGAAAAATCTGTATATGACCGCGTTGTTCAGTTTTTCCTTCCATGGATCAGTATAATGCACATAAAGCCATCAAAATATCATTTTTTAAGAACTCTTATGCTACTGTTTGCATTCATTTTTTAGTTTCTTTAATGTATGCCGGTTCTGCTCAACTGGCTAGCTACGAACTGTTTCAGTTTAAAAGGAATTTTTCAGTTCTAAATGCTGCTCTTATAAAAACATTAGCACAATAATACTTGACTGAATATTTGATTTGGGCATGTAAATTTTCAGGATCGTAGGCATCGAAAAACACAAGGCGGTAACATGGAGATAGAAATTCAGAAGGAGAATTCTGACACTGACCACAGTGATTATCAAGGTTCAAGATCAGAGATCTGGCGAACATGACAAAGCATGATGAAAAGGGGAGGATTCGAGGGACTTGAAAATGGAGCTCACCACAATCCTTACAATTTTTTTTTTGTTCACTCTTTAAATTCCTGTGCTTGCCTCTATATAAGCTGTTGATATCTAGGAAATGGGATGGGGTTAGGAAGGGAAGAGATTTCTTTTCTTTTCTTTTGTTTCATTTTCCTTCTCTTTTTTCTTTATTTTTTGTCAATGTAGATGGAAAAATCATTTGTTTATGCATGGAATTGGTGTTGTGAAGAACCCCTGAGAGATGGGGGTGTGTGTACAGATTTGGGTTAGCTCTTTTCAAGATGGTTTCATGTTTGGACCACCGCAAGAGGCTTCCAACAAATTTTACATCTTTCAAGCTGAACCTTTTAACATCTTGGAGCTAATAGTATATTATTATATTAAAGCTTCTTTTTCAAAGTCTGATAGAGTTACTTCGACATTAACTGAATAAACCGAAAGAGAAGAAATTTATGAATTATGATGCATGGGAATTGTTTTTCCTTTCATGGTAAGATCAGAAAATATTTACTGAAATTCTTCTTACTTAAAAGGAGAAGTTCTGTTTAAGCTTTAAACCATCAAATCTGGACAAGTGATATACATTCAGAATCGGTTATTAGTTTAACCAAAAGAAAAAAAAAAAAAGAAGGTAAATTAGTTTAATAGAAATGTATATGATTGCTTAGGAATGAGTGTCGAAACTCAAATTTTATTGGCAAACTCTTCTCCATTTTTTTCTTAAGAAGAAATAAGAACATGGATGGGTTCAGTTGATTCACATGTGAATACCGACAACTTTAATACAATGATGTAATAACGCCATAAGTTTCGGTTCTGTCTAACCCTACACTCCATGATTCCACTTGCTAATAATTTAGATATCTTGACTATTATTTTATTTATCTTTTGCAAAATACAAAAATAATATTGAATCACCGAACCAATAAACTTTATTAACAAAAATTACTAATTTAGTAAATATTTAAAATTTGACTACCAATTTTTAATAATTAATTATTGCATCAATTGGTGGATAATTTGAGTCACCGTCTATCTATTAATATTAATAGAAATTTAATAATTTTATTACATGTAAGATGATAATCTTATTATATAGCCAACAAAAAAATAATAATAATCACCGTTACGGTCATTAAATGGTCCACTGACCCTTCAGAGTCTGATTCAACAACTTTATTGAATAAAAGAAAAGATACCCTTTTTTGAAGTTTTAAATTTTATCAAGTCATTATAACGTCTCTCTCGCTGATTGCAAGACGGATGTTCTTCTATTAAGGAGACAATCGTTTAGACTCATTGGAACTTCCCTGGTCACTGATCTCCTTCAGTTTTGGCTAATGGCTTGTGATGACTTCTCCAGTTTGATGGGCGTTGATCTCTACCTTTGATTGGTGGCTGCTCTTCTACTCAATGTGTCTGATTAGTATTCTTAATTAGGTTTGAGCTTCTGATCTGGCTTTCAATGAAATGTATAACCACTTGAAAGAAAGAAAACGAACACCCTCTTTCCCTCTATCTTCTTCCAGCCAGATCATCTGGCAAGTTCAAGGATTACCTTTCAGTTTCTAATTTCAAACAAGCAATTCTATAGTCAAATGGGTGATGTATATGTGGCCACCATATTTGAACATGATGATCTAATAAATTAAGAATCATATTTCAACCCAAAAAGCAGTCAATGCCCAAGCTTGATTGCCTGTTTTCAATTCAATCAAGAAAAGACAAGTCACAATAGCAAACAAACTGACTAGCCTGGGATCACAAAATAATATGGCAACGAATGAATAATAAAATTCCATTGTCAAACAAATGACATCATATCTGCTCTGCAAACTGCAGCTTGTAGCTGACTTTTTTTGATTCCTACTCTTTTTCTCAAACAATCTCAAATATGGCATGATACAGCAGCTCCTCTCTATATATGCTTTCTCAAGTAAGACTCAAGGCCATATATATTCTTTATATATGGTTAAAAAAATACAGAAAAAAAAAAAGCAGGAAAAAATAGAAGTTAAAAAAAACCATGCAAACAATTTGAAAGGCTTGTTGGCTCTGGAGAAGCTGCTAAGGACAAGCAGGTTTTTTGACTATTTGATTTCAGGCTCGAGGCTTCTCCCATTTGAGCGGCTTGACCACCTCCCATGTGAAGTCGAGGTCATCTCTTCCAAAGTGACCATATGCAGCTGTCTTCAAGAACCTGCCATTCCCACCCCTCTTAAGATCCAAGTTAATGGAAATCATACCAGGTCTGAAATCAAAGTTTTCCTTCACAATCTTGAGAATCTCCTTGTCTGGGATCTTTCCAGTGCCGTAAGTATCTACAAAAACAGACAATGGTTCCGGCACACCAATAGCATAAGAGACCTGAACAATGCACCGGCGAGCAAGCCCATTGGCAACTATGCTCTTGGCAGACTGCCTAACAATGTAGGCTCCACTCCTGTCAACCTTGGTGGGATCCTTGCCGGAGAAGGCACCACCACCGTGAGCTCCCCAACCACCGTAAGTATCAATGATAATTTTGCGGCCAGTGAGTCCAGCATCACCATGTGGGCCACCAATGACAAACCTGCCCGACGGGTTAAGATGGAAAATGGTCTTCTCATCAAAATATTTATCGGGGATGACAGGCTTAATAACATGCTCTTTGAGGTCAGCAGCAATCTCGTCATTAGTTACGGTTTCATCATGTTGTGTGGAAATAAGAACAGTGTGTACACGAACTGGAACCATTGCACCATTGTCATTGTAGTACTCCACGGTAACTTGAGTTTTGCCATCAGGTCTCAACCAAGGGCAGGTGCCATTCTTGCGGACTTCAGTGAGGCGAGCACCAAGCTTGGTTGCAAGAACATGGCTGAGCGGCATAAACTCAGGGGTTTCATCAGTGGCATAGCCAAACATGTGACCTTGGTCACCAGCGCCAATCTCCTCAGGCCGCTTGGTAAGATGGCCATGGACACCCTGGGCAATATCAGGGCTCTGCTGTTCAATGTTAACTAAAACCTTGCATTTGTCAGCGTCAAGACCAACATCATCCGAAACAAATCCAATTGAACGGCAGGTATCGCGAACAATCTTCTCATAGTCTACATTGGCTTTGGTTGTGATCTCACCAAAGACCATAACCATGTTGGTCTTGGTGCAAGTCTCACAGGCAACCTTGCTGTCAGGATCTTGCTCGAGGCAAGCATCCAAGATTGCATCTGAAACCTGATCGCAGAGCTTGTCAGGGTGACCCTCGTTCACAGATTCAGAAGTGAATAGGAAGGTTTCCATTCTTGCAACTGCAAATCACAAAAAGGCATTTTAAGTTAGAGTAAATGCAAGTGATGGCACCTTAAAGAAATGAAACCTAGACAGGATCTATCATCCAGTAATTGAATCACACTCTGACACGTATGAAAAATAGTTACTATTTTGCATAATTTAGTCTCTGAATATTCTGTCTAGGCAAGAAAAATCCTACACGGAGTAGAAGAAAATAACGCCTCACAATTTAATATAATATCAACAAACAAGATCTAATTAATTATATGAAAGATTACAGAAAGCTACTCTATTGACAAGTATGAGTATCCATATTTTGGGATCAAGCCAGAAGCAGAAGCAGTCAATAATATGATAGTAAACAATCAAAATTAACATCAGATCTGTCAACTTCAACTTCAAATTTATCAGCAACCTAAGAAATATATCCAGACACCCCAAATCCCACATAAAAAAACAACCCCAAAATCCAACAAAAAGCATCTATTTACACTCAAAAGAAATGGCGGCCCCCACTAAATAGACATTTCCATTGAACTAATGTATATTACCAACATGCCAATAAAAGCACAAATCCATTATAATGAATACTCAGACCTACAGAAAACCAAAAAAGAAAAAGCAAAAACTTCAACTTACTCTGCACTAGCTCAAAAATGGTAACTAAAAGAAAGATCCCAAAAGAGACAAAATTGGAAACGAACCTGTAAATGGAGAAAAACCCACTCGAAATTAAGATCTGGGAACTTAGATTTCCAGGCAAAGATTCAACCTTTCAAGGAGTTCTTCAGCTAAGCGAGGACTCTTGGCGATTCTTATAGGATGGCCAGCATCCGAATTTATAGAAGAACTGTCTTCAAATTTAATAATTATTTTTTGGGGTTTAATATTATTTTAGCACACAAGTACGTGTCGTTTGGGCCCACATTGTGGTCAGAGTAAATGGGAAAATTCTCAGCCGTTAGATGTGATTAATGGAGGGTGGTGATTGATTACAGTCAGTGGAGGAAAAAGATGGATATTGACCCATTGGGTCTACCAAGGCAACACGGTGGCTCCTGGGTTTTCACCAACCCCCTACCTACTGAATTTTCACCAACCTTAGATTAGAAATGTTCCCTTTGAGCTTTGTTTGATTCATGGCTTTGACCTTCTTTTTTTTTCCCCCCCTGTTTTGTAAGTATATTATAGGCTACAGAAGAAGTTGTTGGGATCTGTTCTTAACCACTAAAACCAAATATCGAATTTTATAATTTATTTGAATTTTTAGAAATTTTATAATACTAATCGAAGTTACTATAAATATTTCAGTTTATTATATAATTTTTAGAATATTTCAATTTTGCAAATTTCTGTATTGTACAACAAAATTAATAAGACAATAAAAATAATCATAATAGATGTAAAAGATTTAAAATAAATATAATAATAATAAATATAAAAGATTTAAAATATACACTAATGCAACTACTAAAATAAAGTTAAATTTATAATTAAAATTAACAGAAAAACTTATATGTTGCTTATTAGTTAAAAAATAAACCAATTTAAAAAGATTAATTTATAAACATTATTCACAAAAAGTAAAAATTATAATCAAGCAATTAATTTAAATCATAAAATGTCTTGATACATATATAAGCTATTTCAATTAAACTATTTATACCTAATTGATAACCATAATTTTTTAAATATAATAATTGAATCGAGAAAATTAAAAAATTTATTACTAAAATAACCGGAATTTTACCTAATTCAATTCAATTATTGGGTTAAAACTGAATACTGTTAAGCTCTGGCATCCTGGAGTTGAAATTTGAAACTCTTATTGTTTTTATTTTCAATGAATTTGAAGTGTCAAAATATTAATTCCACGATTATTCACTCAACCCATTTGGATCTACTGGCGCATGGTCAATTTTTTTTATTGCCGACACTTCATAGCACTGGCACATGCATAGTACACTGTTTTATTTCCCGCATCCAGCCAATAGATTAGCCAGAAACGCGTATAAGCTTAGAAGCAGCTGCACATTTCATGCTTTTCTTCTTTTTAACTCCTTTTTTTGAAAAAAAAAAGAAAAGCATAAAAATTATTAAAAGAATCACTTTAATAATTATTTTATTCTTCTCACGAAAATTAACTTATTTTATATTGATACAATTAAAAAAAATTGACTTATATTATTAAAAAAATTTTAATGCATTCATACATTAATTAATAATTTAATTTATTAATGACAAAACAAATTAAACAAGATATATATTGAAAAATAAAAAAGATCAATTATATTCTCAATAACAAAAATAAAATATCATTTGAAATTAATGAAAATAACACGACTACTTTTATTGTTGATTATAATTATATATTAATTACTTTAACATTAATTTTAAAAAATTATTATCCTACTTGTTTTATGTAGATAATTTTTTTCCTTTTGGTTTCTTTCATTTTATTTTTTATGTTGCTATTGAACAACAAGGTCGTTGTAGTATAGTGGTGAGTATTCCCACCTGTCACGCGGGCGACCCGGGTTCGATCCCCGGCAACGGCGATTTTTCCATTATTATGTATAAAGCTTTTTTGTATCTTTTTTATTTTTATTTTCTATCCTAGTGAGGAAAGCCGCAAATGTCCACGCCCCACGGCTCAGTTGGTTTGAGCGTTGGTCTTATGAGCCGAAGGTCGGGTTCCAGCCCAGCCGGGACCACATTTTTTTTTTTTAAACCTTGCTTTTCAGCCCATTTTGGTGGAAGCAAGACCTTGGCGAAAATAGTTTCTTTTTGTAATATTAGCAATTAGCAGGACAAGCTTCATAGAAGTATGATAAAATGAGTATTAATGGATATGCAAAACTCCCAATGAATCATGCTTTGCACAACATTGTCTCATGAAAAATTATGAAAATCAATGCTTACTTCAACAATTCAATTCAGCTTTTCCATTAATAAAGAAAAAAAATAAATTTGCTCCGTAATCTTCTACACAAAACCATTGCCTCAATGGTAAACTATCTTCACAAACTTAAATTGACCCAAGTTATTTCCCCATACACATTAACAAAAGCAAAAAACGGGTTGCAAAACTATGCAGTAGACATGATGCAATCAATTGCCTGCTTGCATATGCCTGTCATTGTAGCCTCTGGCCCATAAACCTGAAAAGAAGAAACCGACTATGTGAAAGAGCATATGTAAATATAAATGACTTGCTGATTTTATTTCATATACAAAATTTGGAGGAATAAAACTGATCTACTAACAAGGATGATTCATTGGATTTTTCCACTTATGGTGATTAAAGATTAGACTGAAATACTTAACTAAGAAACTGTTAAAGCATATAATGATGCATCAGAAAATGCTAATTATCATTTTCATACCTCAAGAGGTACTCCCAGTTCTTCTCCCAGGGCTCGCATCTTTGCCAAACCGGTTTGATAGTTTGGACCGCCTCTTCGAACATAAATGTGCATTCTTGCTGCTTTTAACTTGGATTCCTATAGGGAAAATCAGAGAAGGAAATGATAATAAAATATGAGAAAGGCAAATAGAACAAGTGAACTGCAGTTGAATCCAACACAACCAAATGGTACCTTTTCTCTGAGGGCTCTTATGATACCATTGAAAGTAGCTGCAACATCTGTGAAGTTGGCGATGCCACCTCCGATTAAAAGGGCTCTATTACGACCATCAGGATTAGCAGTAGCACACTGTAACAAATTAATTTAAATATTTCCTTAGTATACAGAATTCAGCATTATTGCAAATGTAGTGAAAAGAAAATAGTATGTTGTCTCTCACATCAGTCACAACTCTTGCATATTGCAAGACTTCCTCCTCATTAGGAGCTCCACTATACTCTGCATAGTTGCCAAGCTCCAATGCATAACCCAAATCTCCAACCTAGTTAAAGAAAGAATGTGTCACACAAATAACACAATATATATGTATATACCTCACAATCACCAATGAGTGAATGCCAAAATTTTTTAGGAAGCACTTACAGTATCGGCATATATGACACTGGAACCACCTCCAGCTACCATGGTCCAAATACGTCCTTTTGGGTTCAAAACAGTGAACTTCAAAGATGCACTTGTCTGAAAACACAAGAATGTGGTCTCTGTGAGTTATGTCCCAAGACAGTGGCAGATTCGCAATAAAAAGCAGGTTTAGATAAAACCTTAAGACAAAACATTATAGAAATCATGCTCAGGATATTGTGACATTACCTTTTCATCCAGTGAATGAATGAAGCTTTCAGTAGGGCTAAGAACCCTTCCAAAAGGAAGAGGAAATTCAATGTCTCCCCATCTGATGCACAAAAGATTTGGATGAGACAACACAACATCAAATGACATATTTTAACTACACAATTCCAATGTCAACTGAGCCTTTTTCTTTAAAGCAAAAATATGAACAAATTATGTACTTCTTAAAGTTCTTAAAGGCAGCAGTGTCATCCAGCTCTCCTCTCATATCTAGTGGATATGGCTCTTCTTTCACCAAGGTAAAGGGATTCATCTCTAGAAAACTGAAGTCCAGATCTGTGAAAAATAAGAAAAGCATTGGATGATACTGCCAAGAAGAAATTGCCATGACAAGTAAACAATGAACCGAGCAGTTACATATAAAAGCATCTCATATTTTCTAAGCATACTAAAATAATTTCTACCTGTGATCCTTCTTTCACATAATATCTTCAGATAAAGACAATCTAAATTATCTCATTACTATTCACAAGAAAGTAATTTTTCATGTCAAAAGAATATCACATGGATAATGTTCTTGGAATTTTAAACCATAAATACCTTGGAAAACAGCAAAGACACCCATTATGAAGTCACCAATTTTACCTCGAATCTAAGGTAATATAGAACTAGGATTAGCAAATGCTAGAGCAACAGAAAGATCATAAGGAATGCAAGATCATAAAAATTCACAATCAATAACAATTTGATGACCATCAGGCCATTGCCCTATCAATAAGACAATGTTCTATCAGTTTGTAGATTTTGGGAAAGCAGCATATTGGTTCAACCAAAAATTTATATTCACTGTGTCTGTAAGTTACAATGTTTGTCTTTCATCAGGGAATGATCTTTGTATATTATATTTCTATCATCTTACAGTGATCCAGTGATCCTAGAGATATTTCTACTACTGCTACTACTGCCACTAAGAATAACTTAATGACATAATAGAAAATGTGCATAAAACAAAAGAAGAAAGAACAAATTTGACAACATCCATCACAAATATAAACGCCTTCTTTACCTGTCTATTAAAAGCACCATCCCAAATGCCGTTGAAGACAAAGGAAAATGACAAGTAACTTGAAAACTAACCTCCAAAGGAAGTGTAGCAATCAATGGAGCACATGCATCCAAGCTCATAGTTTTTTCAGTAGGAAGGAATATAGTCTTAACCTATATGAACAAAAACCAAAACCATGTCAGCACCTTTGGCCAAGAAATATCACCAGTAATAATGTCATAAGGAACAATAAGGGCAGAACAAAGAGACAAGCATCAGAAATCAGCAGCATAGGTATACCTTATCCCAGTTCTCTTCAATTTCAATACCTCCACATTCTGAAAAGCTAACGGTACAGCCAAGTCTTTCAGAAACAATTGAAAGGTAAAATTCTTGCTCATGTGGAACGAATGGCTCAACGATGAATGTAGTTATTGGTGCCTTACAACCACCCATCTCAACCTAAAGAAAATTGAATTGGCATATCAATGATCTAAATCACTAAGAAACAGAACAAGAACTCCCATTAAAATTTGATGAAGCAATCACCTCCACACCAACGCGTCCTTTCACAAATTCAGCAACTTGAGCTAGATCTAAATTCAAAGCTACTAACCCACTCTTCCCACGTTTCCCAAAGAGCATATCGGGCTTCACCACCAATCTTGAAGAAGAAAGCCATGGTTCTTTGTTAGTTAACTCTGTAAAGTCCGTAGACTCCGTCACCTACACAACATTATCGACTAATCAGGATCGAAGCCAATAGAAGTTCACCAAAATTTTAACTAAACAAAATCCAACTCATCACTAAAGTTCGATTTTGACACCATTATTAGACTACCCATTTCTCTAATTACTGAAACAGCAATGCAAAAGTGATCAAACCAAGCACATGCACAGTGCAAGTATAAATTAGAAACCTTAGCAGAGCAGATCTGAAGATCGATTCCAGCAAGGCGCTTCAAGTGCTCCTTGAGAAGTCTTTTGGAATCATACTCTCTAATCTTCTTTCGAGCCATTTCAATTCAGTTCAAGATCTGTAACTACAGATACTCTGTGTCCATATATATATATGCTCTGTTCAGCTAAGAATTTATAATAGTGAGAAAAGAAAGGACCTTTAATGAAATATAGTTATAATTAAGAAAGAAAAATGGATGTTTTGCTTCGAAGAGACAATTTTTACAACTCACCAAACTCAACAAGAAGAATATGGAGATAGAGATGGAGATGGAGAGGAGGATTATGGTTATGGGTGCGAATTGGTTGGTGGGCGCCCTGGGCCACATACATAATTGTGGTACCGTCAGCCATCCAAATAAGGGTGTAAATGTATTGCCAAACAAATGATTTTCTGGGCCAATTTGCTATTTTAAAACAGTAATTTCCCCAACTACCCCTCATTTATGCTGTATAGTTGTTAAGTTTGTCATTTGTTTATGATAATATGATGGTTAATTTGGTAAAATTACACAACGAAAAATGCTAAAATTGGTCTCAATCTTTCTTTCTTTCTTTTTTTTCATTATATAAACTCGAAACTTATCGGAAAAAGTTGACACTATATCGTGAGCAAAAGTTGGTCTCCATCAAAATTTGAAAATTACAATTTATGCTTATGATTAAATAGAGAAAAAAATTGTTATTTATTTTTTTAATATTTTTTTGATATTTAAAAAATTTACAATTTATTTTTTATAATTTAACATAATACATTAGTATTTTATAAGATTTGAAAAAAAAATATAATATACTAGTACACAAGTATTCTTTTGTACTCATAAGATATTAGTCCACTAAATTAAATTGTGTTAGTGTAATATATCAAAATTTCAAAAAATAAATACCATAATTTTTAAACATCTGAAATACTAATGGATTATATTAAATTATATAAAATAAATTGTATATTTTTTAAATTTTAAAAAATATTAATATAATATATAAAATTACAGTATAAATAATAATTTTTTCTTAAATCAATTCAATACTTTGATGTTTCCAAGATTTTTCTTGAAAAAAGAATTTGTTCTTATCATCTATATTTTTTTATTCAACTCCGCATACTGAAGTCACTGAACCATCACATGCCTGCGTAACGGCACTTGTCAGATAATTTAGGCTATGCATAGGAGAAAGACATATATACCTCCTGTAATCGTGTTCTGCTTTACTGACCAGTTTTTAGTATGCACACATAATCTGCAATGGTGAAATTCATCACCGATGTGAAATGGGAAATCTCGGGGAAACCGCAATTCCCTGGAGAAGAATATAAAGATTCCAGCTTGTGCAGTTCAAAACTATGGATCTTCTGACCTGCAAAGACCCACAAAAGAACAGTGATTGAAGTTACATTTGGTGCTTGAATCCTTCAAATTACGGGAAAAGCGAACAAAACCCATATAGATGAGAAATCAGAATCCAAGGATTACCTATTAAAACTATACGATCATTGGATTTGGATTCAGAATGGGAAAATAACGGATAAAAGTGTGAACTTTGATTTATAAACGCTTCCAAAACGGAGATTTCATAAAAATAGAGACGGAGAAATGAACCGAAATGAGAATAACTCACAAAAACATAGATTTTTTCTCCTGGATTATCAGTTATGTTTACAACAAGGAAAAAAAGTTGAAGTTCGAACTTCGAAGATGAATGATAATGGCCGAGCAGAGGCGAAGGGCAACCATCAATCTTCTAACAATGAGTATTCATATGTAAGGGGTATTGCCTGCCCAGTGCCCAGTTTCCGGTTCCCTCGGGAGAAATTAAATAATATATATATGTCTATTATATTGGATAAATTAAAAAAAAAAACACTCAATTTTACACTTCCGTTATAATTATATCAAATTTTTTAAAATTTTAAATTTAATTATATGTAGTTTAGATTTTGTAACAAATTTTAATTTGGATAGATTAGATCTCACTTCAAATAGTTTTGTACAGTCCAAAATTCAATGTGAAATTTTTTATTTAAAAATTTTGCTAATTTGTTCTCAATATTAAATAGTTGTAATTTAAGATTGTCACAAAAATGCACACAAAATCGACTGCTTCAAATAGAAATAATTTCAAATTGAATTTTAAACTGAGTAAAATGACATTGTGTTTATGTATGTAACAATTTTTTCCAATAAGATTAACTGTATATACTATGTCATTTTTTAAATATTTTTTATGCTTTTCTAGATTATTGTCACGTAGACTTATAGTGAGATTCAGTCTATTCAAGACAAGATTTGTTACAGAATTTAAAATACATATAATTAAATTTAAATTTTTAAAGAATTAGATATAACTGTAATAAAATATAAAATTCATAACATTTTTATAATTTATACTATTCTATTTATTTTAATTAATAAAAATAAAATAATAAAATATATGTTAATAAAATAACTGGTTTAATTTATAAATAATATAATAGATATAATTTATATAAAAATTTTTTCTCCGGTTAAAATAAAATTGGTAGAAATAATAATACTTTTTTTGAAAAACAAAAAGTAAAAATTTTAACCAATGATTTATGTTTCCAAATTTGCCCTTGTAATATGCCTCTGTTATCGACAGTGCCAAATTGTCAATATCAATAATTTATTATTATTATTATTAGAGCAATTATCAAAAGATACTTTTTTTATTATCAAGTCTGACTGGACAGTAAACAACATAATATGAATGATTATTTTTTTTTTCATCCATAAAAAAAAATAACAAATTTTTATCTGATAAATAAAGAAGAATATATTTAAATTTTAGATTTTTTTCAATTTTTATGTATAAAATTATTAATTTATCAATTTATTTATCAGCTGAATTTCTTTATTTATTAAAAAATTTAATATATTGTGGACTATATAATAGAATTATTATTATCTTATAAATATTATAAAAGTATTAAATTCTAAATAATATTAATAGATAATATGGAAAAAACTTTGACAGTAAAAATTTCAATCTCGTCAGATTAAGATATTAAATTACTCTTTGATTAACGAACATTATTCCACTTTAATAAAATTACAATTACCGACCCCATAAAAAAATGGACAATGAATGAGCAAAAGCCAAACTACTAACAAAGACTTTTTATAATTAATTATTTATCTTTCGAAAAAAATATCACCTTCTCAATTTTTTTTCCCCAAGAATGACCAGTTTTTTAGTGCTTCTCTTTGACTGTCCACCAGAGCATCTTGGCACACCGCACAACAAACCCAAAAAAAAAAAAAAATACACATAACATTCAAAAATGGATCTAGCATCCCCACTTTCTCTCTCTTTTCTCTCATCCTCCAGTTCCTGCTAGTGGCATCGTTTTAATAGCTGTTTATTGTTCTTACCCGTGAATTTCCGGCTCGATCGGTATGCTTTTCATCATTTGATTATGGGTTACTGTCAATTTTGATTTTTTGATTTGGTATTTTTAGAAGTTTGATTTGTGGGTTTTGGTGTTTGGTATTAGTTGGCTTCTGGTTTGTTGTCAATTTGGTTTTTTTTTTTTGGGGGGATAGTTTCAGAATTATTATTTGTGGGTTTTGGCTTTTGGTATTTGTGGGCTGAGATCGGTTAGTTCGAGGTCGGATTTATGCTACTTGTTCTATTATTTGGGGACTGTAGATGTATTTTCGTTAACTATCTCCATATTGTTTATATATATATTGAATTTTGCTGATCCTCTCTGTTTTGGGAATTTTGGGTTCGATTTGTTGTTATAGTTAGATTTTGATTTTTTTTTTGGTGGGTCAGGTTGGATAGAAGATCGTGATTTATTTTGTTTTCCCTTCGGGGTGATTTAGAGTTCCTTTTTGGCTTTGGTTTTGAGTATCGTGTTTTTTAATGTTTTGCATGATTTTTGGTTTATTGAGGTCTAACGATTTTATGTGGAAGTATTTGATATTGAGTGCGCCGCCAAAAAATTTATTTTGTGGAAAGATATTGTAATAGATTTGCAAATTTACAGCTTGTTTGGTTACTAAATGTTGCTAGAGAAAAGAAAAAATTCAGTTTTTCCTTGCTTTTAATGATTTCGGTCTTTGACTCTATTTCTCAAAATAAACAACCTGTATCACACTATCACTGATGAAAATGGAATGCGATTTTTATTTGCTACTGGGTTGCCTTGTAGGATGGACATATGCTGATAACTTGATTTCTTCGTAGCCGGGTGATTTTTGCTGAAGACTAGTCTATGAATTTCATTTTTTCTGACATTTATTATCGCAAAAAGTAATTTAGACACTTTTGTCTTCAGTTCTTTAGTTTTCTGAAGAAAGCTGTGCAGGAATGAATTTATAGGTCTAAAACCTTGGATTGTGACTGTTATATGAGTTTTCTGGTATTTCTGGTTGTTGCAGGTAAATGTTAAGTTCTGTTGTGGAGTAAGAGTTGGAAGGTTGGACATATTTTCCTTGTCCAGCGAATGGCTTCTGTGGGTGTGGCACCTACAGCTTTAAGAGAAGCTAGCAGCCACAATGCTGGTGTTGATAAATTACCCGAGGAGATGAATGATATGAAAATTAGAGATGACAAGGTATGGCATTCCATAAATCTGGAAATGTTCATGCCTTAATTGCTTTTTTTTTTTTGGTAATAGAGGCCTCTAGCTAATAGCTTTACTTCTGTTTGTAGGAAATGGAAGCACTAGTAGTTGATGGTAATGGGACAGAGACAGGTCATATTATAGTTACGACAATTGGTGGTAGAAATGGTCAGCCAAAGCAGGTAAGATTGTTGTCTTTTTCTTTAAATCTTGTAGCTCATCAAAAGGAACTGAACATTTGGTTCTTAGCCTAGTAGATATGAATGACTAGCTTCCATAGTGAGAATTCTCAGATAATCTTGCTCCATAGTTTTAGCCATATTGTTCATCTTGTGCTAACGGACTTCATTGATCTCCAATACCAGACAATAAGCTACATGGCTGAGCGTATTGTTGGGCATGGATCATTCGGGGTTGTGTTCCAGGTATGGAGTTATTGTGTTTGGTTGAGTGATCCGCTGCAAATTATTGGTTTACCTTTTTCAGGTTTGGATCAAATTATAAAGATTCCTATCATCTATTTGAAATTTCAATTCAGGCAAAATGCTTGGAGACAGGCGAAACTGTTGCGATAAAGAAAGTTCTTCAAGATAAGAGGTATAAGAACCGTGAATTGCAAACCATGCGTCTTCTCGATCACCCAAATATTGTATCTTTAAAGCATTGTTTCTTTTCAACGACTGAAAAGGATGAGCTTTATCTAAATTTGGTTCTTGAGTATGTCCCTGAAACTGTTCATCGGGTGATTAAACACTACAACAAGTTGACTCAGAGGATGCCACTGATATATGTGAAACTTTATGCATACCAGGTATGGCTCAGATCACCTGAATCCGGTATCACTTTGGTCTTTATTTTATTAAAGAATGCCAGTTGGATATGTTTATATTATTCTCATTAGCTCGTTTTCTTTTAAAGCTGGGAATGGTCTCTTCTTGAAAGAATAGTTCATTAAATTGACAGTAGCAAAATACTGACGTATTGATTGTACCCTGGTAGATCTTCAGGGCATTGTCATACATCCATCGTGCAATTGGAGTTTGTCACCGGGATATCAAACCTCAAAACCTTTTGGTAGGATTACGTTCCATTCATAAGCTTTATCTATAACTGCTATAACTGAACTGGAAAAAGTTCTTGCAACTATGTTGCTTGTTCATCTTATGAACAAAATGGTATTTCACATTTGATGAGGAGGATGGCAAAATACATCTATCCTGTGTAGTTTGAATAATATTGTGTACTTTAGCAGAGAAAAAAAAAACACTGCATCTCCTCCTAGAATTGATGATGAGCAATTTGTTATGTCCACATCCTTTTTAATTCTAAGCTCCTGTTCACCACCTTTTTGAAATTAAGCTAAATTTAGTTTTTCTTGATGTAGGTAAATCCACATACTCACCAGGTTAAATTGTGTGATTTTGGGAGTGCAAAAGTCTTGGTACGTTCTCTGTTCTTTGATATTTTCTATTATCTTTTTCCGAAATCGCGGTGTAGATGTTTGATAAATTCCTTTTTTTGTGGCAGGTAAAAGGGGAGCCAAATATATCTTATATATGTTCTAGATATTATAGAGCACCAGAGCTAATATTTGGAGCAACTGAGTATACAACTGCTATTGACATCTGGTCTGCGGGCTGTGTTCTTGCTGAGCTACTTCTTGGACTGGTAGAACATTTTATAGACAAGGATTACTGCATACTTTGCTGTTGTGTGATCTTCACGAAAGCTTAATAAATGATTCTCTCTTTCAGCCTCTGTTTCCTGGAGAAAGTGGAGTTGATCAGCTTGTTGAGATTATCAAGGTAATTTGTTGCAGTTAAGTCACCTTTGCTTAATTATTTATCTTATTAACTATGGTAGTAAATGTTGTGGGAACTCTCTTTTAGATGCAGGTGAAATATAAAGTGCAATCAGGAGTTTTTGGTTATCGATTTCTTCTTCTAGTACATAAATTGTACTTGTTTTTCAGGTTTTGGGCACTCCGACAAGGGAGGAAATTAAATGCATGAACCCAAATTATACAGAGTACAAATTCCCTCAGATTAAGGCACATCCGTGGCACAAGGTATTTGAGATGTAAGGTGGACGGTTTTGTTTTGTGTTAAAACAGCACTATCATTTATTAGTTTCTGTTTGTTTTATCAGATATTCCACAAGCGTATGCCTCCTGAAGCTGTTGATCTAGTTTCAAGACTATTGCAATACTCGCCTTATCTACGGTGCAATGCTGTGAGTATATTTTACATGCACACACACACACACACATATGTATAGTCTAGTACTGAATATAGTTGATTTATTCACTTGCTTTCTTGTCCAGTATACCAAAAATAAAAAACTCATTTGCTTGTTTGTTTTTATGATCATAGCCTTTAGACTTCATATAATGCTTTTCTCGTTTGGGGCAGTGGTTTCCTGTTCACCAAAATCAACTCCCTTTATTTTCTGCTTCCATTGCAGCTGGATGCTTTGACTCATCCCTTTTTTGATGAGCTACGTGACCCAAATGCTCGCTTGCCAAATGGACGTTTCCTTCCACCATTATTTAACTTCAAATCTCATGGTAAGCAGTTGATTATCAAAATATTCTCTTCACAGCATGGTTGAGATTCCCATGTTCTTAATTTTTGCCATTGGTGTTGCTTTCTTATAGAACTGAAGGGTGTTCCATATGAGACTTTGGCGAAATTGGTGCCGGAGCATGCAAAGAAGCAATGTCCATTTCTAGACTCGATATGGAAGTAACGAAGTTGGCAAGAGTTATCAGTGTTGTCCCAATATGGAAGCTGTGGTGTTAGTTCCCTCCCTCTAAGCTATTTGGTTCTTCTCTTTGGTTTTACGTGATTTTGTTGCATCATCTCTGGTTATTATGTAAAAGCAGTTTTAGAGACATGGTGTACTTAAAATGTTTGCCCAAACCTCCATGGGTTTGTCTGATTATCTTTGTTCCTGTGTCAAAACATATTGTAACAGTTACAGTAGCAGACCAACATTGAATGTCTTATTTATGTTTCTGGAAGACGTGTTTCGATTATTCGTTTGGATTGTTAATTGCATTGCTAATTCATGACTAGTAGTGGAGGAATATTCACTTAAGGGTGTATAATTGCATCCTTTAATTTTTTTTAAATGTATGTATATAAT
Organism: Balakata baccata; assembly: GCA_949630135.1. Classification (NCBI taxonomy): domain Eukaryota; kingdom Viridiplantae; phylum Streptophyta; class Magnoliopsida; order Malpighiales; family Euphorbiaceae; genus Balakata; species Balakata baccata. The sequence continues at coordinate 42,780 of CATIWF010078296.1, read as the reverse complement.
AGCATATAAATTTATTATATTTTTAAAGATTTATCTTTCTTAAATGGTATCTGTATTTTTGCGCTTATGATTTAGGTTTTTAGCTTTTTGTGTCCTTTAAGTTAAAGGAATTTTACAAAAATACTAAAAAAAGGGGTATCAATTTACATTTTTATCTGTGTTCAAAGTTTTTTTCAATTTAACCGAAATTAATTTTTTAAAATTACAACAGTATATAAATTTCAAAATTATTCTAAAATGTCTAGACAATATATCTTAAGTATACTTTAGGTTCTAACTTGGGTGTATTTTGATTCAATTTTCACCAATAAAAAAATGAGAACAAGAAAAATTGATTATTAAATAAGAGAATAATAAAATTCAAAACATCACAAAAATTTTAAATAAAATTATTTTGTATACCTTAGGAGTACCTTAGGGATACTTTGGATATGCATTTGGAAATTTTATGAAAATACATTGACCATACGTTGGGTATATATTGGAGATATCTTAAGTTTAAAACAGTTGTAAACAAATACTATAAAGTTCAATATACTTTAGACATATCTTGGACATATATTGGAGATATTTTGAGCCTAAAACAGTTTTGAATAAATATTATAAAGTTCGGTATATATTGGGAATATCTCAGAAATACTTCAGTATACCTTTGAGAATTCCATAGAAATATCTGAGGAATATTTTGGATATACTTTGGAAAATTATATAAGAATATTTCCAGTATACTTTGAACATATTTTGAGTATATTTTTAAGATATCTTAGTGATTTTTATCAAAAAAAATATATATTATCCAACTCATCAAGCAACTTCTCGGTTTTCCAATAATATTCAATAGCCAAATTCCAAATAAGCAAATTCTTCTTATTCCATTGAGTCAAAAACCTTTATATCCATCAAAAGTTCACAGGCTCCAAATGTCAATTCACAAGCATCGAATCCACACTAAAAAAATTATCTAATCAAATTATTTCGAAATTGCAAAAATAAAAACTTAAAAAGAAAACAAAAAACAATATATCGCTCTTATATTTGGCCAAAGCTTTCACCTATAATTCACTCCAAATAATCAACCAATCAACCTATCGCAAAATTCAACAAACTGAAAAATCTAAATTCAAAACCCTAAATTCTATTGAAATTTTAAATACAAAATTTAACGAAATAAAAAATCTTCTTTTAACTTCACAATTCCAAACAATATTCAATAGCTCAATCGCAAATGAGCAAATTCTTCTATTCTGTCGAGTCAAAAGGTGACGATTATGCAAAAAATGGAGAAAAGAAAATTATTAAGGAGAGTTCACCGGATAAGAAAAAGATGATGAAGAAAAAAAGAGAAAAAGAAAGAAATGGTATGAAAGAAAAAAATTTCGGCAAAAATGAAAAGACATAATACTGTCCGTAATTATGAAAAAAAAATTAAATTAAATGAAAGTAGATGGTGAAATTTCCTTGTAACTTAAAGGTGTTAGCTCCGATACCGATCAAGAGGTTCAACAATTGAGTTGGTCTGTAACGAGTAAAGATGCGGTGTGAAATATTGTCTATGATTATTTTATTTAAAGCACAGGCCCGTTAGATTAGAATTAGATATAACTATGAAACTAAATGTTGTATTATTCTTTTTGTTACAAGCAACTTCTAAAACTAAGGGAATAACATTAGTGATAAATAATGGTCAACTAAAATTCAAGAGATGAAAGCAAAACAACGGACCTTGAAATGGGCATTTGTCTTGCAACTTCGGGACCATGGAACGCCTACTTCAAAATTCATCCGTTAATATTAGTACACCAACAGCAACTGACTTAAAAATTCTCATATCTTGAATTTTTATTGCAATTTTGTAATAAATGATGCAAAAATTATTTTTTTTAAGAAGAATTAAATGAATAAAATAACCATAAATTGAAAAATAAATACTAATTTAATTTGAAAATTAAATTTAAAATATTTGATCATTGTAAAAGGGTTCTTAATCCAAACTGAATCTTGAACCAAAAATGTTATTGATAACATTGTGGTGGAGACATTAGTGATAAGGTATGGAACCATCTTTGAGAAGACAACCACATAAGGAAGAGCCGAAGAAAATGAAAGGCTAGCCATACAGGGACAAGGGCTACCGAATCATAGGGTTATGGCTCTATTTCCTTTAGTGGGCTAGTGGACGAGCTTGTTATCAATAGAGCCCGCCCATCATGGTCCACGGCACTCTCCAGTCTCCACTCCCTCAACATGTATGCGAAGTGATGATTACTTTGCACATATGTGTGTATGGTAATACTTGAATTGATCCATGACGAACCCTATATAGATAAGGATTATCTACACAAATTTTCAAAGGGATTCTGAATATTGAAAAGTGAAAATGGTTAAACTAAATTAGAAGCTATCTGCCACCCAGTCTTTCTGGAGCAAATTGCCGAATGAAAAGTGTTAGTTGGTGAAGGAAGAGGTTAAGAAAGAAGCAATATATGCATATGCTCCAAAAATAAAAGCAAACTGGTATCTTATTCACATATTAACACAAGATGTCAAGAACCTTTCAAATGAGTGGCCAAAACCTTTAAAAAGGTCAAAGGAAGTCCAAAACAAGTGATACCAACCACAAGCACATTTTTCTTTCATCTGCATACACTCATCTATTTATTAAATAGCAATTCCAATACAGGCATCCATCCTCTTTCACAAACATGGTCAACAACAATGCAAGTTCACAAGCTCCTGGACATTAGAGATGTTAACGGATGCCGATAGATTCCTAATATAACGAAGCAAGTACCTCCAACAAGGCAGCAGCAAATTGCATTTGGGTCTCCTCATCTATGGTCAAGAAGAGAGGTACATGCACAAAGAGTGATTTGCTCCCATTTTGTTCTGCAAACCGAAGCGAGTGGTAGTAAACATAGTTGCACACAAATCGGCCAGCATCATCGGATGTCATCACCTCAAAACCTTTCTTTGCCAAGGCCTTAGTAATCTCCTCAACAGGGAGAGTAGTCTGCGTGCAGTGAGAATAGTAAATCCTTACTGGATAATGAAACATGGATCAGATAGAGTAGCACGCATAGCATGAGCAGTGTGTTTGTTATTTTATGCATTCAAAGACATACCTCTACAAAACAATTGAACAGCATCGCAATGATGTTATTCTTTCCTGATGTTACTAAAAACACTACTAATTCTGATAAACACAGCATTTTGAAATTTCAGCAGCAAAATGTTTGTTCAATATCAATATTAACAAAAACAGATTGGAATCTTCTTAAAACTTCAAGATTTTGAGAATCTTCTAATGAGACTGAGTAGTACGTTTATGCTGAAAGTAAAATGTTAGATCTCTACGAAATATGCATGACAAAAGGAATGATGTCCAATAGTGCTAAATTTCGTTTCAATGCACATAGTGCTTGTGACTCTAGTTTGCAACAAAGGAACAACAGATAGATCACTGAACATCAGAATAAAAGGGCAAGCAAGATGCCGCACAAGAGGAATTAGGTCCCCTGACACAATAAAGATCTGGTTTTAGTAGTTATGAAAGCCTTCAGCAAATCCAATTGCAGCCTGATCACAGCAAAGTCATAACCATAGAAATCTTCAAATACATCATCTTGCATGATTACATCAGTCATTCAGTCCAAACTGCTCCGACGTGAAAAGTTCTGAGTTCTCAATTCATTTCCTTCCATTTGCAATTGGACAGTATTTGAATGATAAGAAGTTAAATTGTGACCATAACATATTTGAAGTAACAAGGGATTGAATAGACCTTGAGGGAAAAAGAAGAGTGAGAGAGACAGAGAACAGCGAAACAAACAATGGACAGCAAGGATCAATACTGTAAGTTAATTGATAGGCAAGTGTAGGGTAGTATAAAAGAAAGCCAAGCAAAGGAACTTATTGAAATGAATGGTAATGACTTGCGATAGTTTTCCCTTTTCAAGCTAAACACAGCACATTATCCCAAAATAACATTGCTGGCAGCTTCTCTTGCACTGCCGACTAGATGTTCTCATCATGCAGCTCCTTTTAAAAGTAAAAGCATGGCAGGAGAACTAGACATTTCATATTCTGCAACTCTGGAGCCTTAGAAATGAGAAGATGCCCCAGAAAAACAAGATGCCTCAAATGCTAAAACTGCAGTCTAAGAACCAAACAAAATCTTCCTATACCATAGTAAAAGTCCATCAGCGGTAAAGATCATAAATTTGCTATGTCTGTTTGTATACACCTGTCAGGAATGTGAGAATAACCAGGTAAAGAAATCATTGAACACATGTACCTCTCGTACTCGTGAAATTGCACCATCTGAAGGAATAATTGGTAATTTCTGCACAACATCATATAAATTTAATGAAATGGAATCTACATTAGGGAAATGGAGGAACATAACTTATACATCAAAACAACATGGACAAAACTTGACCTGCGGTTTCCACCCCATCTCATCAGGACAACGAAATGTGGCTTCATTGACAGCTTGATGCTCAATGGCAAATCTTGTTGCCCCACTGTTAACCCCAAAGTGTACCTGAAGAAAAAGTACGGAAAAATGAAAACAAGCATAATTTAGTTAAAACTAAGAATTTTAACTAGAACCATCATACAACATGCATCATACTAAGCTATGATAAAGTAGTTATATGAGCAACCAACCCAAATAGTTTTTCCAGAATTTGAAGATTCAGAATCCTTATTGATCATAGCAGTTTGCAGTGTCTGGTAAAGGGGTATAATTGCTCCTTGTCCTGCAGTTTCAAGAATATTACAATTCCCTAGTATCACACCCTTTGGCAAACCCTTCTTCTTCATATACTCTTTGAGATTACTAACAATTGTCTCAGTTGGATTCTCTGAAACTCCATGGAATTTCTTAAATCCTGTCACATGGATTGTCACAGCTGGAGGCCCTTCAGACCCCATTTTCACTGATGTATTTAGAATTCAGAATTTGTTATAGCATGAAATCCGAAACAAAAATCCAAGGACCTGCATGAAAGAAGAAAGCTCTTAAGCCACATAACCAGAGGCAATTGATTATGACAAAATTAAGATTTGAGAACAACTCTATGTACGTAATTTAGATAATTCTTATTCTTAAACAAATTGCAATGGTCTTTCCTCTTTTCCCTTCTGGAATTTCATCATTTACAGTTTAAAAATGATGAAGCTCTAATTTAACAAATAACTGGATTAATGAAATACCAAAGATTAAACCCAGAAAAATTATTCCCTTCGAACTATTTTTTTATTTAAATATCATTGTTCGGCGTTGCAGGAAGACAATTAATAAAAAAAAATGCAACTTCTCATTCAGGAAAACACAAAGGCGCTAATAAAGTGATCAAATTGACGGTAGAACAGAACAATACAAGTCTCTCAGCAGAATTCACCGAAAGATGGCATAATCGAAAATCTGAAGATAATAACCCATTTCCTAAAACCTTGAGAAGATTATACAAGTTTTATAATCCAATCCAAAATCCAAAAAAAGGGCACACAGCTAAAATAGATTTCACAATCAAAGAGTGGCCTCAAGGGCAAAACAGACACAATCAACACGAAGCAACCTAAACTCAAAATTCAAGGCGACAACTATTGTCAAAAAAAAAAAAAAAGGCGACAACTTGATAAGAATATCTTTTGATCAAAGAGACCCATGTGATCAATCGGGATTAAAATTGAGAAAATAGAGGAAATCTTATGCCTGTATGTTAAAAATTCAGAAATAACCGATAAGAGCTTTTGAAAATTTCTCACCTGTAATCTTCAAATAAAAGGAAAAATAAGAAGAAGAAGATGAGAGAGAGAGAGAGAGAGAGATGACTCAACCACCAGTCTTATCCAAAGAAAGTGGATTTAACCCTTTAATGAACTGGTGAAGATTCCAATCAGATGAAAAAGAGATACAGAGATAAGAATTAAAATAAAGGAGGACAAAAACAATTTACTATTAATTTAAAAAAAAATTTGGAAACATAAATAAATAAATAAAGATTGTGGCTTTGTTGTGGAGGGGTCACTTTCGCGTTTGAAAAAAATAAACAAATGAAATTAAATCAAAACACAATCCTCAATACATTAGCATTATTTTCAAGTTCTATATTCTAATGGGTACACATCTGTTCATCAGAGATCTACTTATATGATATGGTTAATATTGAAAATGAAACATTTTATACTGCAGCCTTTTAAACAAAAAAAAAAAATTGGTAAATAAGAGTATGATTATAGGCAAAAATATTTTTTTTAATTTTTTTCATAAAAATTATTAAATTTTATTTTTTTCTATAAAAATAATTTATAATAATTTTTTTTACCGGATTGTTTATAATATATCACCGGAATGCTAACATGTATACGCTAATAAATTTAAAAAATTGTAGTGTTGCGTTATTGTTTACCTAAGTAATTTTACTAAAAATTATTTTTATGAGAAAAAAATGAAAATTAATGATTTTTATTCACAAATTATCAAATATATAATGACTTTGGCAAAATTAACTCGTAAAATAAATCAATAATTCATCTTGTCACGAGCTATGTCATTAGGCTTTTTGATGAAAAAATTACGAGGAGTAATTTATAACATGATTTTTATTTTAAAAACAAATTAATTATTTCTAACGATGATTTTTAAGTTATATCCTTCCCATAATACTATTATTCAAATTAAAGAAACACTATCTAATTCCGTGAAACACGTTATACAATTCTCATGGGATTCTTTTCCTTTTTCAAAAATTTCCTCTTTTATTTTAGGGTTTTTTTTTTTGTAAGAAACTAATAGAAATTCAAATACACCCACCGATTGGATTTCTCTGTCCGGCGCAAACCATTCTCCATTTACGGTTTTCTCAGTGGGCTTTGCATCTTTCGCAGCCTATCCTTCCCAATTCCCATTGTTTATTTGTCCACCGATTTCCCCATTGATTCAAATCCTCTCTATTGTCTATTAGTGATTAATTTATCAGAAAATGAAATTTATTTCTATATAATAATAAATGAGTAATTCTACAATGCATCTAGTGTAATTTATACTGGGTGCACTACAGAAATCCTCTTAAATTATATCATTTCCATAATACTATAGTAATTCTACAGTACACCTGGTATAATTTACACCAGGTGCACTACAAAAGCTCTCGTAACAATATTATAGTATCGTGCACTTTTGGAATTCGCTTTCTGTTTTTGTGTGTAATCTTTTTTAAGCAGGTGTTGTGTCTAATTTCAAAGCATTTGATTTACGCTGGAGGTATGCCTTTGTGTCCTACTTAGACATTGCATGGAGTGAATTTGCCCATGGTAATGAATATATTTACTTGGTTTTTGACGAAAACTTCACAAGGTTGTGCTTTTGGAGTAGCGGTTGAACTAAATTGTCTAAATACCTAATATCACATGTATTGCTCATAAATATTTGCTATAATAGTTGTGCAAATGGAATGCAATATTTTATTCCTCAACATTTAATCAATATATGACTAAAATAAATTAAAATATAATATATGTGCAGAAATTAGTATGATATATCATTAATATAACATCTCATAACCTACAAATAATGTCGCTAGTATTTAGTAGTTATAAAAACAATACATTTTTTTATTTTTTTCATACTCATTCTACCAATATTTAAATATGTTATATATTTAAAAAATATTGTATTCTTCAATATCGAATCAATATACGATTAAAACACATTCTTATATTCATTTGATATTATAAAATTTTGTTTCATTATTTATATCATATAATACTAATATAATTTGTATATAATAAACATATAACTTGATATGTTTGAAACCAAAAATTATTCGTTTATTAATAATTTTCATTCATATATAGCTTGCATATAATAATGAAATGATAAATAAAAAATGTGTATGACAATTATTCTAAGTTATTTTAAATAAAATCCACATAATTAATGATTTCTTGATTTTAGGGATTTAACTAAATTTATATCTTCAAAATTGGTAATTGGTAATTGCTTATTATTATTATTATTACTTCTTTATTTTTTTTTCAGATTATTCCACTGATATTTAAATATGTTATATCTTTAAAAAATATTGTATTCTATGACATGGAATTAATACATGATTAAAATACATCTTTATTTTCATTTTGGTGTTATACAATTTGGGTTCATCATTAAAAATAAATTAGATTTGTGTAGGATTTTGTATCATATAATACCAATATAATCTGCATATAATAAACATATAATTTGGTTTGTGTGAACAAAAATTATTCTTGATTAATATGAATTATGAATAATTTTTATTCATATAGAAAAAAATGACAAATAAAAGATGTCTATGGCAGTTATTGTAAATAAAATTCACATAATTAATACTCTCTTAATTTTAAAGAATTTAAATTAATTCATATCTTAAATTAGTTAAGTGTTAATTATATTCTAAAAGTGTATATGGATGTTATGAGAAAATAAAAATTTTGAGATATGGATAATGAACTATCTTATATATTGTAGTTATAATAGTAATTATACATATTAATAGGGCGGTTTGTGTCAAAAACTATTTTTAATGATGTAGAATTCTAAGGCCCAACCTCACCCACCTTCAGTTCTTTTAAGCCTATATTTGAGAGGGGAAAATATGATGGGAAAAAATGAATGTAAAATAAGAAAGTATTATCACTTTACCCATTTGTGATGTAAGAAAAATAAGGAGGAGAAGAAAAATAATTTTTATTTTCCACTATTATTTGAAAATAATGAAAAAAGAAAAATAATGAAGTAAACTAAAAAGGTATTTTCATTTTATCTTGTTTGCAAATAGAAAGAAAATAAATAGGAAATGTAAAATAATTTTTATTTTCTATTTTCTATTTTTTTTCAAAAATTGAAAGAAAATATGAGAGATTGGACAAAAAATATCACTATTATTGATAAAATTACTTTTTTTAATTCTTATAGTAAAGTATTGTAAAATAATGTGAAAAAAATATAAACATGTAATACTATAATTTTTTTTTCTTCTCGTAATAAATTATCCAAACAAAAAATGTCTTATTTTATTTTATTTACCTTATTATTTTATTTATACTATTTCAATCTAAAACATAATGAAGAAAAATAAAGGAAGGAAAATTAAATTAAATTTTTTTCCTTATTTTCTGATATGGAGGAAAATTTTCCAAATAACATAAAGAGAAAGAAAAATAAAAAGAATTTGTTCTTCTTATTTTTATTTTCCCTCTTTCGAAAGCTGCTCAACAATGCTTTAAAATATGAAATTATGGTAAAATGACAAAATAATTGATGATTTTATTTTGTTGAAGAAGTTGATTATCTTTATTTTTACAAGGCATAATCCATATGGAGCCTTCTTCGGTTTTTGAATATTTTTTCCTTTTAAATCTTATATTTGGATCATTTAATTCTCTCTAAAATTCTAAAAATTTTATAATCCACCACCATAAACTGACTCTTTTTTTACTAGAAGAGAATGCAGGAGTAGACGTGCGCTGACATATTATCTAAAACCAATAGAATAGAATCAAGCCAACTATCCATTTCTTTTTTTTCTTTTTTTTTTTAATGTTTTTTATCAATTACAAGTTGAGGAAAAGGAGACAATTGAGATTTGAATCTAATTGATTGAGATACCTTTAAAGTTTGCAAGTGATTCTGACTATCCATTTCATCAAATCCCCATATTTTTAATTTTTAATAAGCTTAAGTAATATTCATCAATTTGAAGATGTTTGTTTTTGTCATTTAGTGCTCTACAACGATTTTTTATCTGCTTAATTATTTTAACTCCTTTTTTGTTCATTTTATTCACGTTCAATTCATAAAACGTATATAAAATCCCATAATGCTGATGTAACAATAAAAAAATATTTAACTTAATTAATAATGTCATGTCAGCAATGAATGATTATATATTCGGTTTTATAAATTGTACGGATAGTAAAGTGGATAAAAAATATAGTTAAGTAGACAAAAAATCACTGTAAAAATCTAAACGAAGAAAACAAATATTTTCGAGACTGAATATGACTTGAGCCATTTTAACAATACATAATATACAACCAAAGGCATTCTATCTCATTTTCTCTCTCTGCCATCTTCTCTTCTAGGGTTTTCCTTCAATATGCAATTCTTCTTCATAACTTAGCCCCAACAATAGAACATATCTTTAATGGGGAATGTCGTTTGCCTTGATTACACCAATTTATTTTCACAATTGTTTCTTTTGTTACTCAGATCGGAGAATATAAGTTGTCCTACTTTGACAAAAAACATCGAATGAGGTGGGAGAAAATTGCAGCCGCAGTTCTGATGTTCCTGTTTGGATTTTTTTTTGCATGCCTGTTAAACATTAAAAAAGCCAAAAATAATTTTAGATTGGTTTGTTTTATAGACGGTAGATATGAAGCATGGACACTTCGACGGTATACAGTGTCGCATTTGAGACATTATCGCAAAATGTCTTGAGTGCATTTTGAGTTTCTTGATGGATTTTATTGAATTTTTTTTAATATTTCAATTAAAATTATATAAATATATCTAAATTTTTTGTTGGGTTTAAGAATTTTTGTTGGGCTTGGGGGAGCCTAAATAAAGAAAAAATTTACTATTTACTCTCTATAGTTTGATGTAATACACTAATATTTCTCTGAAATTTGAAAAATATATAATTTGCTCAAAGTAGTTTGACATAATACACTAATATCCCCTAAAATTTGAAAAAAAATATAATAGACAAGTAAAAAAAAAAATATTATCTTTTACTTAGTGGGGTATTAGTCTAATAAATTAAATTTATAAAGAGATACCAATGCAATATGTCAAAATTTCTGGATGCAAATTGTATAATTTTCAAATTTCATAGATATATTAGTGTATTATATTAAATTATAGAAAATATTGTATATTTTTTAAACTTTAATAAGTATTAATATATTATATCAAATTATTGTAACCCTATAGAAATTTTTCCAAAAATTAAATTACATTTTGCCTTGTTTGTTCATGACTATAGGTAAAAAGCCGCCAGGTGTGTGATCATTGGGTTTGGACTTCGGCCGGCTTTGCGTAAGTAAGAGTCAAAACTTAATTAATTTTCACCTCAATTCAATGAATCAGAGTTGAAAAAAGTTGAAAGAACTTGAATTTTGAGAAGCTCCACAAGTTACCCATTATAATATCAAGTAAATCAATCACGTTTACCTTCAGTTGGTTGATTTCTATTTCCTTAGTAGTGGGTTTATTGCAGGGTTCGATTCAATGTTCTGAAGGAAAAAGATGGTGATTTTGTAAATCATTTTAGAAAAACGGAGTTTAAATTGAAAAAAAATAAAAGGCTAATAATTAATTTTTATCATAAAAAAATCGAATTACAAATTTTCACGCCCCTCAATTGGAATGTTTATACACTAAATATGTTACATAGCATCATGTCATCTTATGCTAAATCAATATTACATTTTTAAAATTTTGTAAAGAGTAAATTAGAAAAAAAAAAAAAAAAAATTAGATTTAAGTCATATTCAGTTTATTGAATATGTTTGTTTTCATTATTTAGATTCATGCAGCAATTTTTAGTCCATTTAATCTATAAATTTCATTTTTTGTCTATTTTATCACAAATTTAATTTGTAAAATTGAACATATAACAATTTATTGTTGATATAATGCTATTGACCACATTAAATATTTTTTTTACCACATCAATATTAAAAAGTTCTATACATATTTTATAAATTAAACAGGAAAAAAAAATTCAATAGCTAAACGGATAAAAAAACATTTTAAAGGGGTAAATGGTGAAAATGAGGATCAAGCCAAAAAAAAATTAAAAGAGATTAAAAAAATAGGTAGATTTCACTTACAGTTCTTCAATTATATAACTCGTAACAATTCGGTACTTGAAAGATTATTTGTAATACAAAAGTATCTCAATTATCTAACTTGCAATAACTCGGTACCTGAAAAATTATTTATAACACAAATATACTTCAATTATGTAAATTGTAATAATTCAGTATTTTAAAAATTATTTGTAATATAAAAATATCTCAACTTTTATTTTGTAACTAAATAGTACTTATATGTTCAACTATTAGGGTTCATTTAGTATTGTGTTTGGAAAAAACGTTTTTCAGAAATTTTTTTTTGTATTTTTAACTTTTTTTAGTTTTGAAAACTATTTTTGGTAAATACAGATAAATATATATTTTTTTCAGAAGTATATTTAAAAAAAATAATTCATAAAAATTAAAAAAAATTAGTTAATTAAATAAAAAAAATTCAAAACCTGTTTTTAGAACACTTAATAGCACTCTCAAATACCTTTTAGTCTCTTTAACAGAAGTATAACATAAAATATCCAGATAAATTTTAATAAAAACAAAATTAGTTGTAATACAAAATCAGTAAAATTAAAATTTAGCTGATGCGAATATTATATCTAATTTTATTTTTATTAAAATTTATTTGATGTGGATATTTTATATAACACTTATATCATGAAGATTAACATTCAAATACGGAAGTATTATTTAGTTACAAAATAAAAGTTGAGATACTTTTGTATTACAAAATAAAAATTGAAGTATTTTTGTGTTACAAATAATATTTTATGTACCGAGTTATTACGAATTAAATAATTGAGATATATTTGTGTTACAAATAATCTTCTAAATACCGAGTTATTACGAGTTATATAATTGGAAGAACGTAGGTAAAATTCACCCTAAAAAAACCGATATAAAAGGCAAAGCGACAAAAACTCGCAAATTCGGGGCTGCGGATTATGCATCTTTACAATTTTACTATTATTTCCCGCTAGTCAAATCTTTCGACGGCGTTCACTTGGTCAGTTGGTCTCACTCCATATCACCTCCAAAACCGAAGCACCGTACTCATTTCTCCACGGGAGCCAGCGGCCACCCGGATTTACGTCTACCTTATCCACCAATCCGCAGCTACCCAAAACCACCAAAACAGATACAAATCGACCCAGATCGTCAAAATCTCCCTATTATATGACTGGCGGCGTAAAACCTCTAAAACCTTCCCTTATAAGCTCATAAACCCTTTTACCAGCAGCGATGGTGATGTCATTTCCGCATTTATCAATGCCTTTATCAGCTTCTTCCGTTGCTAGTTTTTCGGCCCCTCGCTTCCCGGTGAGTGACCTATTCGCGCACTGAATAAAGTTTTGACCTTTTAGGTGTTTACTGTGTTTGTGCTGTTTAGTCACAATACCAATTCGTAAACTCAATAAAGTTTTGATCTTTCACGTTTATACTGTTATTTTGTTGCTCACTGACAATCAATCAAATAAATTTCCTCGTTTCAGAGTTTCTACCAGGATTGTATACAGTAACTACAAATTGAGAAATATGGGGGTTATGCACTTATACTATAAATATAGGATTAGGATACAGACTACTGCCCTATTTAAGACTTGCTGTGATTGTCTAGGAGTCAGGATTCTTGTGGTGGGTCATCATAACTGGGATTTATCCTTCTTTTAAAGCAGGATCACATTGAATTTTATGTTGGTGCATGCAGGTTGCGGTTGACAACATTTATCCGGTGGATGGTAGTCTTGTGCCCTCTAGAGGAGCTGCTAATTTCTGCCGAAGGCTTTGTGGCTTAAAGCTAAGAATACTTAAGAGCCTCAATCTACAGCGCAATAGAGAATGTAGACCGGCTAAGGAATATATGACTATAATAAATCAAGATAAGGATCATTCAACCAATCATTTGGAAACAACTAATCAAGTTTCTGAAGAAGTTCCAAGGATAAATGTGCTCAATAGTGAGTTATTGCTAGATGTGTAATTATTATACTGTCTCTGTGGCTGCTTTGTTTTACCAGTTTTAGTTGAATTGTCCATGTATATGTCTTATTTTCAGGTGAAGACTGAATAATGGTTTGCACATTTTGTTGTATTTTAAGGAAGGATTATATGTGCTTTGAATATTATAGAACAACACCCAAAAAAGGTTCTTTGCCTGATGTTTATTTTTATGGTTCCATGAGTGCAGCTAGTCATGTGGAGTCTGCTCCATCTCGGACACAAGCACATTCCTTGAAATTTCCCATTGAAGGTGGTAATGCTACTTCTCTCTGCATTGCTGTCATAGGAGCTACTGGTGAACTGGCTAGGGGAAAAATTTTTCCAGCGTTATTTGCTCTGTATTACAGTGGTTTTTTACCTGAGGTCAGATTGATCTGATATAATTATGAAAAAATTACTATTTACCCCTAAGGTTTGACATAATATTCTAGTACCCATGAGATTTAAAAAATATATTATTTGCCCCATTTGTTTTATCTCCGTTATACTATATTCTGTTAAATTTTACGGTATTTACCGTTAGTCATAAAAAATATTCTTTTTTTCGCAGGATGGTACTAGTATAATAAATCAAAGCTCATGGGAGTAATAATACAATAAGACAAATCTCAGGGGCATTAGTACAATAGGTTAAATTTCAGGAGGTAAATAGTAATTTTTTTTTTGTTATTTCACACAATCTAACGTATTTCTAACAAAAAATCTGATAGAAGGACATATTAGTATAATATGATAAAATAAAGGGGGCAAATAGTATATTTTTTAAACCTCAGTATGTAGTAGTGTATTATGTCAAATCTCAGGAGGTAAATAGTAATTTTTCTTATATTATTTAGTTGCACCTTCTTTTAGTGGCAATAGCAGCTGTAGTTAACAAAAAATTCTGAACAGCTCAGTAGCTGAATGATTTATTCCAACATATTGTATTTTGTACTAATAGTTTCAAAGTGTGAGTTATGAATTTGTCCTTATGGTTTTGACTGGTTCCATCTATGCAGGATGTTGCTATTTTTGGTTATTCAAGGAAGAGTCTAACAGATGACGATCTGAGATCCATTATAGCTTCAACTTTGACTTGCCGCATTGATCATCAGTATGGTCGTTGAAAAAGTTTCTTTATGTAGAATTCATTATATGACGGTGGTCTTGGGATTACTCAAATGCATGGAAAACTAATTTGTTTGCTTGGTTATTATTTGATAAAAACATCTTCCAACTCAAAAGCTGATATAATTAATCTCAAGAATGATTTTAGGGTATCTCTGAAGACCTTGACTGAGAGCATTAATTGAAGTGCTTATAACAAACTCTGGTTAAAGGGACACGTGAATGGAAGTACTAAATTCTTAAATTCTGTTTTAGAAATTCTTTAAATTTACTTGATTGTTCGTAATAACAATATAGACAATTGCATTTATGTTTATGTCATGTAGTCAATTAGTCATTCATACTCCCCATCGCTCAAATATAGCATATATGATTAGTGTGCAAAATTTTTCAGACAAAACTGTGGGGACAAAATGGAGGTTTTTCTTAGTAGGACATACTACATTAATGGAGGTTATGATAACGGAGAAGGGATGTCCAAGCTAAATACCAGAATGGAACAGATTGAGGTATGGCTTGAAATTTTCACATGTTGGGAACTTTTGGTTCAACAGTCTGTTATTTGACTGTAAAACACTTCAGCTGAATTCTTTTGATAACTGATTCTATAACAGCGTACCTAATGCAGGGTGGACATGAAGCAAACAGGATATTCTATCTTTCTGTGCCACAAGAAGCACTTCGTGACGTCACATCTTCTCTTGCTGATAATGCTCAAACCCATAGGGGCTGGAATCGTGTAATAATTGAGAAACCTTTTGGGTTTGATGGGCCATCATCTAGTCAAATGACAAAGACTCTTCTTTCTAAGTTTGACGAGAAACAATTATACAGGTGTTATTTCACATCAGCCATACCTAATTCTTTCTGTGCACTTGTTCCATCTCACTCTTTTCTTCATAAGCATTCAGTTTGTGTATTTTAATCGGTAAAATATTTGTTATTCTTCATAGATGTATGATTTAGATTGATCCTATTTCAGGATAGATCATCTTCTTGGAAGAAACCTCATTGAGAACCTCACAGTTTTGAGGTTTTCCAATCTAGTTTTTGAGCCATTGTGGAGCCGAACTTATATACGTAATATTCAGGTAAGTTTTCTTTTCTTTTAGTTCAATTAATCACTTAATTGCTTCTTTTTTTTTTATTATAATAAACAATATAATAAGCCTTGATCATGCCTTCTAGAACACTGCATCGTGATATATTTTTGCAGGTTACGTTATCAGAAGATGTTAGCATGCAGACTGGAAGGTTATTATTATAATTGATATCTCTTTCATATATTTTAAAATCAAATTTACCAAATTGTGAAACTACAGACTTCAATGTGATATCTCGTTGTTGTTGTTGTTGTTGTTATTATTATTATTATTATTATTATGCAGGTATTTTGATGGTTATGGGATCATTCGAGACATAGTACATAGTCATATGTTCCAAACAATAGCATTACTTGCTATGGAGCCACCTATAAGCCTTGATGGTGAAGATATTCGAAATGAAAAGGTAACTTAATCTTTGTTTAAAATTCGTTCATTCCATTTAAATTTCAACTATACCATGTTGATGAGAAGCTTCTTTCCAGGTCAAGGTTCTTAGATCGATTCGCAGATTGGATCCTAGTGATGTCATCCTTGGACAATATAAAGCTACGTCTGGTGACAAGGTTGATGTAAGTTTGAACAGTTTGACCCCAACATATTTTGCTGCTGCATTATACATTGATAATGCTCGCTGGGACGGTGTGCCTTTTCTGATAAAGACTGGCATGGGACTCATCAAACACAGGTAAAGATCAATTGTAGAATTGGTATTGCATGATAAAGCTGCTAGAACTTCATATCATTCTCAGCCCAACTTCGCAAATGTATTCTGTTCCAAAATTTTTAAAAAATATGCCTATTTGGAAAATTCTTTTTGATGGTAAATTAGTTAAATGATCTTTCGAATGCGTGAATCTCAACATTCATGATGCTTAGATAATGTGAGAGTTTTCTTCTTCTCCTTTTTGTATGAATGTGTTTTTAAAATCAAGTATGAAAGTTTAGGAAGTCAAACACAAATTATATGAAGGTTTATGTAGCTAAACCCTTGTGTCCTGAAGGAAGTAAGGAGCACGTTGGCATGAATTTGCATGTTGTGTGCTTGAGTTTTATGTCACAGTTACTGTTTCCAGGGAGCGAAATTATGTGTGCAATCTGAATAAATATTTTGTCTGTCAACATTAACTACATTTTGCAGAGTGGAGATACGTATACAGTTCCATCATGTCCCTGGAAATCTTTACCGTGAACGCATTGGACATAACATTGATATGGCTACCAATGAGCTGATCTTGCGTGATGTCCCTGATGAAGCCATTTTGGTCAAAATCAACAACAAGATTCCCGGGTTAGGCTTGCAATTAGATGCTTCTGAACTTAATTTGCTGTACAAGGACAGGTAAAGCTCTTTCATGTGCTGGAATACAAAAACTGCTAATCTCAGTTCTTTAGTTTATATTTTCATAAAACTCAATGTGGAATTACTCTAGGTATAATGTGGAGGTCCCTGACTCATATGAACATCTTCTTCTCGATGTCATTGATGGAGACAACCATCTCTTCATGAGAAGTGATGAGCTTGCTGCGGCATGGAACATTCTAGCTCCTGTTCTTAATGAGATAGACAAGAAGAATATTGCTCCAGAGCTATATGACCTTGGAGGTAGAGGTCCAGTTGGGGCATATTATCTTTGGGCAAGACATGGGGTTCGGTGGGCTGACGACTAACGACTAAGAAGTCGGCTAACGACTAAGAAGTCGGCTAGTTGCTGGTGGCTGATAACTTACCCATGATTTATGGCAAAAAATACCCAATCCTTGGCCTCGACTGCAATTAAAAATGGTTTTCTACTTTCAAAATCCAGGAAAATTTGGATTTTCTGGTCTACTTAAACTTTGTAACCAAGTCATTTCAGAGCTGTTATCTAAAACTGATTTATTTGGACAATACTCGTTCGGTAATGAGTCTATATATCATATTTTTTTCAATTGTGACATGATTTTTTGGGTATGGGTTTGACCGAAGTGCACTGGGTAGAATCTCTAAAAAGTGATAAAATATTTTTTTAATAGTATTTGAAATAGCATATATTTAATTCTCGTATTTAAAATTTTTAATTAAATTGAAAAAATTTCGTATAAAATTTGATATTTTTATTTGAATTATAATGAAAAAAAAAATATATTTTTATTTTTATTAGTTTTCAAGATTCTTTTTCTATAAAATAAATGGAGGAAGCAGGGCCCAGAAAGACGTCATGTATTCCCTGAGAGAAGAACACCTCTGGAAGCAGCCACATAAAATAATGTCACGGTGGTGCGTCACCTCTGTCAGGTCGGTTTAATTACGTTTCAGGGCACCATTGCCTAGGCCAACCCTTGTTAATTCCCAACTTACTCACGTACCCACAAGTTTCCCCATTTACCCCTCCTCATTTTCTAAACAATTTCATTTCATCATAAATAACCCAATCAAGAAGCACACTCATAACTAGTTCGATTTATTACGAATCAGATTTAAATTAGAAAATCTTAATGTTCTTCAACTTTGATTTTATATAAATTAAGTCTTTCTACTTTGATTCTATTTAAATTAAGCTTTTAATTTTTCTTTAACAACAAAACCATTTACTCTCATTCAATAAGAGATTCATTTCAATAAAATAGAAATTAAAATGAATGCAAGCTTAGAAATTTAAGTAGATAAAATTAGCATAATTAATTAAAGAGTTAAAATATGCGTTAATTTGTCTCTTAACTTTTTTTTAAAAAAAAAATTGCTCAAGACTTCTTCCTGCTCTAATTTGGTTTATAAATGACAAGGATATTTTGGTAAATTCACTATTGTGGCAAATGGCCATTTTTGTTATAACCACCCCAAGATGACTCATAGTTTGCACGTCACTTGTAAAGCAAAGCATTATGCAATATAATATAAATGAGGCATGTTCTATCTCTCCAAAGTCTTTTAGAGTTCAGATAATGAAAAATGACTTTTGTTTCTTCTTTCTCCTTAATTAATTTCTCCTAGTTTCTGATATCTAGCAAGCATGGAGAGTGACAAGAGGAAGAGGAAGATTATGGAAAATTTTGAAGAACAGGATAAAGGCAAAGAAGACAAAGAAAAAGAAGAGGAAGAGAAGAAAATGGAGAAATTCTTTGATTTAGTAAGAAACGCAAGAGAGTTGCGTGATCTTATGAGAAGAGGCAGCAGCTCCAAGGACACAGAAGAGAAGAAAGCTGCAGTTTGGAATCCATCATTCCAACCTGAAGATTTCATGCAGAAAGACAGTAAACTTGAAGAAGCAGCTCCTTCAAAGAAAGAAGCGCAAGACGACGAAGAAGAAGAACACAAGAAAGGAGGAGGAGACAATGGCATAGACCTAAATCTTTCTTTATAGGGATATGCATATTAATTAATTATAAACAGCTTTTTTTCTTCTTTTTTTTCCCCGTTTGTATGTTGAAAATTAATAGTCAAATTTTGCTACAGTTATTAATTATTATTGGGTTGCCATTTCCTTTCGAAAAGGACCACTAAGGTGTCCAAGTTTCAACAACGAATAAATCCGTTACTTCTGACACTGCCATTTTTGGCCTCTTCAGTTTAACAACAGACAATTCAAGAAATGGGGTATGCTCCAAGTCTGGATGACAAAAGAGTAAGACCAATCCAGGAAAGCTTAGGTGGCACACATACCAATCCCATTATGATATCTTATTTTCATGGGCAATGATTGAATTAGCTGAAAGCTTTATGATTTATCTGATCAATAGATAAAGTTAAATATGGGCGCTCTAATTTTTCATAATGAGCCACAATAGAATACTGAATTTCAACTATAGTTGTGCACTGCTATTCTACAATTACTAGATAAGAAAATAATAATTAAAGTTGGAAGACCAAAATTGAGAAAATTAGATAACTGGGTTATAATTCATTGATCTGGCTAACCTAAAAGAAACGAACTTTGGTCTAAGAAAGTTTGCATCATTTTGAATAAGATCTCAGATCAGCTGGTTTTATTTCATTAGATAAAGTTTTCTTGACTTCCATGTCTTAAGTTTAATTATGAAACACCTTGTGGAAGAAGCACTTGCCCCTTTCAAGGACCTATCTAGCCTGAACCATATTAGTTTGCAATCTAAAGCTCATAAATTAAGGGGGGAAAAAGCCTTATACCTAAATTCACCCTTAAAGTTATTGAAAAAAAAATTATTGGCCGTCCACACCTAAAAATGGACTCTTCAAACACTAGAAGTTGTAAATTCAATAACTTTTGAACTCCTTCAAGCATGTAGCATGTTATTTAGGTATATGAAAGTTATTGAATTACTTGAACCTTTCTTGATTGGAAGTTGCACAGATTTCGGTAGGGATGCAGATAAAATTTGGACCTTCTTGGCTCTAAAAGCTATTTGACATGCCATCTTCCAGAAATTAGAAGGGTTAAGGTGTTCTAACTCAGATGATGTGCTTTCTGAAGATCTGTTGGAAACAAATAAGGCCGAGGAACTACAAAATCTTACAGTCTTCAGATAGGTCATCAAAACTGTGGCCAGTACCAAAATGTAGACCAGCCAGATTTTTGTCTTTAAAACTATCGCTCTGATCAGGAAAAAGAAGGGCATATGACCGTAAAGATAGCTTCTTTGAATTCCACTAGTCATTTCTTTTTTAGCATTCAATGGATGCCTAGAAGGCAGCATTTGGCATCAAAATCTCAGTGATTTTGGCCTTAAGACTAGCTCTGTTAGAAGTAGAGTAACAAGGCACTTTGCGATCACCAGTAGTCCCTGCAAGAACACAACCCGTCCTTGAAATGGTGAAATCTATTAGCATCTCTTAAAATAATCTCCCTTCCTGTCACTTTAGCTATTAATTTAATTGCAGAATGGCAATCTCCACATACCCGAAGGTTTTTCATTACACGAATGGGCATCCCTTCCGGCAACCTCAAAAGTCCGTAGGCCACAGCCAGTTTCTCACTATGATATCTCAAGCTATGAACCTTCTCTTCCTCATCCACATCATGCAGCACAAAACTGCCATCAGGGCAATATCCAGTTTCTCTTAGTAATCCACCTAATTTCTCCAACATCTTTAATATCATTGGATACTCAGGATGACTAGTGCTATCTCCCCCAGTAAACATATGCACTTTATTCTCTACTTCAATCCAACTACAACCTGGTAATTTGTTTACATTCCTTGCTCTCATAGATTTTCTCAGATCTGCAACATCTGCCCATCTACCTTGGGATGCATACATATTCGACAGCAAGATGAGAGGGCCAGCATTTTCTGGTTCAAGCTCTAGAAGTTTCTTTGCCGCAACTTCAGCTAATTCCAACTTCATGTGGGTTCTACATGCACCTAATAAAGCACCCCAAACGATAGCATCTGCTTCCACAGGCATCTTTTCAATCAAACTCATTGCCTCGTTTAGCCTTCCTGCTCTGCCAAGTAGATCAACCATGCAAGCATAATGCTCAGTTCTTGGATCCACAAAATACCTGGATTTCATTAACTCAAAAATTTCAAGCCCTTCTTTGACCTTACCACTATAACTACATGCTGTCAGAACTCCAATAAAGGTAATTTCATCTGGTGCAATGCCTGAAGAGAGCATCTCATAGAAAACTTCAAGAGCTTCCTTTCCTAAACCATGCTGTGCATAACCCGTAATAATTGAGTTCCACATGACAGTGTCCTTCATAACAAACCTATTAAATACCCTCTTTGCCATCGCAACGTTGCCACACTTAATGTACATTGTAATCAAAACAGAAGAAACATACAAATCAGAATCAAACTGGGACCTCACCAACTGTGCATGAACCTGTCTACCATGATCCATACTCGCTAAGCTACCACAAACAGAAAGAATGCTTATGATAGATGGAAAATTCGGCCTAACTCCCTCTCTTTGCATTAAACTAAACAAATCAAGAGCTTCCAGTTCAAACCCTTTTCTCTCATAAACCTTGATCATGGCACTCCATGTTCCATCGTCCCTCTCCCTCATTTCATCAAATATCCACCTAGCTCTCCCCACGTCTCCACTCTGTCCAAACCCAATAATCATCTCATTACATGCAGGAACTGGCTTTATAGGCATTGCCTCAAAAAGTTCAGCAGCTTCCTTAATCCTCTCACTCCGAGTATATCCCATTAACATTGCTGTCCATGTTACCTCATTCTTATCCGGCATGACTTCAAACAATTTCCTAGCCACATCCACACTGTTATTCATTGCATACCCACTAATTATAGTAGTCCACGCAATAACATTTCTTTTTGGCATCTCATCAAAAATTTCTCTTGCTTCCTTTAGTCTTCCCTCCAAGCACAGCCCTCCAATCATATTGGTCCTAGCAACAACATCCTTCACGGGCATCATATCGAAAAGCTTCCTGGCTTCATCAACACGTCCATCTTCAATCAGACCACCTAACATTACAGTCCAAGAAACAACGTTCTTCTCAGGCATTTCCCAAAAGAACAACTCCGCCTCCTTTATCATCCCCTCCTGCACGTATCCCCTAACCATAGCTGTCCACGAAACAACATTTCTCTCCGGCATTTTATCAAACACTTTTCTAGCTTCATTAATCATCCCATTCTTAATGTACCCAGAAATCAATCCATTCCAAGAAACCAAGTTTCTGTCAGGCATTTTATCAAACAAAATCTGGGCTTCACGGGGCTGCTTGTTTTGGAAGTAACCGGCGATGATGGCATTCCAAGAAACAATGTTTTTGTTTGGCAATTCATCAAATATCCTTCGAGCTCTAAAAATTTGGCCGAGACGGGCTAATTGGGAAATCTGGGAATTGCAGGATATTGTTGATAAACTTGTACAGAAGGTTCTACGTGGGATAAAACGAAACCGCATTATGAAAAAGATCAAGAGAACAGAGTTCTCACAGAGAGGCAATAGTGAAATACCGATAGCGACAAGCGCAAAGTGGAGCGAAATGGAAATACGCGGGAAGGAAGCAACGGATCGGGTTGAAGTTCGAATATTTTTGTCCTTTTTTGGTCGTAAAATTTTTTCAACTGGATTATATAGTAGGAGTAGTAGTGTCTTGACCTTCTATCTTTTTTATCGATCGTAAATTTGTTCAGAAATTAGTTTATTTATGATAATTTTAATTTAGTTTCATCTTTCAAAATATTAATTTTTTTTAAAAAAAAATTCAACTTGATTCTCTAATAGGAAACCTTAAAGTTATGAAAAATTATATGTTGCATCTCGTGTAATTTACACCTATAACTTTAAAATCATTAAATTAAATTTTAATTTCAGCCATTAATAATCAACGAATAAGATTAAAAGTTAATAATCCAATGATTTTAAAACATTTGGTGTAAATTAAATCAAATGCACCACAAAAATTCTCTAAAATTATAGATGCAAAATATTTATACAATTGTTTTTTTTCTTCTGCAAAATAATTTTCTATCGCAGATTTATATTACAATCATTTAATTTAGAATCAATTTTTCTCATTTTAAAAAATGAATTTGTATTTCATTCTTACTCAGAATGATACCAAAAAAAAAAAGGGATGAGAGAAAAATTTTTCCAAATGAAATATTGAGTAAAATGATTATAAATTAAAAATCACTTGCATTTGATTTAAAAGTTAATTATTTTAGAGTAACTTGACCATCGCCTCGAGGAATGCCAAAGAAATCCATCGAAGGACAAATTACAATATTCAATTTTGACAAAAGAAACCAAAATTTGCAGGAGGTGAAGAATAATGGGTTGAAAATAATTTGGAGGCAATAATTGAGTTAGCTGCTTCAGTGTAATGAATTCCATCCCAGCTTATATATGGAGATCCTTCACTGCACACTTGATACCCAGGATTACCGCATGTAATCTTAATATTGTAATTGTATGGAGGTCCTCCATAACCACAACATGCCATTAATGGATTTGGAAAACCTGCATTTTCAATAGCATCCCAATCAAATCAAAATACTAAACAATGGGTTAATTTCATTTATCATAACTGAATTTTGTTTTTATTGACAAAACTCTTTTTTTGTTATAAAAAATTATTCCACTAAAATTATTTTTAGTTGGTTTTCGATTACACATTACTGTTACGAGGCGACACATTAACTGTTATGTCAGATTTCTAATTATAATCGCAAGATGACATATTAACTGTCATGATTTCCAATGACACATCAGTTTTCCGGTTATCCATATATGAAAACTAGATATAAATAATTTTAATTAAATGAAAACATAGGTCATTAATTTTATTTTAGATAAAAAAAAAGTTATAATTTTACTGTATTTAAAAATCCACTAAACAACGAAGCATTAGAAAAGAAGAAGAAGAGTAATATGCTGAACTTACCATATTTGGAGGAGTTGGCAATAAGATCATACTTGATGGAATACATATCTACATAGACTATAGTTGCACCTGCCAATTGAGATCTCAAAGTGTGGCATTTTCGGCCGAGTTCTGTATTAAACAATCGTGCAGCGTTGTTATAGCTCGAAATGCATCCGTGCTGACCGAGATCCTTGTTCTGAACTAATGAAAGTTTCTGGGGTAGGCAACCTAAAGGCCCTGTATTGTGTATCCAGAATTTCCGGCCTCCTTCATTGTATAAAGTCTGTATGATAAAGTTGACAAAGCTGCATTACAGACAATTTGGGAATGTGTAGTTACCAAACTTGGACAGCTTAAGTTTACCTTGACAGCATTTTCGATTTCTCGAACAATGGCTGGAATCCTTTGGATTACTTGCGCATCGGATAGATTTTTAGCAAAGGAATCAGCAAGATCATTTTGCCCAATGTCGATCATGTAAAGTGCATTACGGAACCCTTCATCATCGACAAAATCCTTGGAACCTAAAAGCCAATTCAGCAGTACCATAGAACCAGTTTACTTAAATCAACAACTCACAGCAGCAAAGCAAGTTGCATTTGCATTGCGAGATAAATGCATTACCGGAAGTGACAAGTTGAAGGGAGCGAGCTTTGAAATGGAGGAACTGCATTACTTGAATGTTGAGTGAAAAAGGAACATTCTTTGGGAGAGTAGAAGAACCCACAACTGCAAAATTTGCTCCATTTGTGAACTTGGAACCCCCTAATGAGTCCAGATATGGGCTTACAAAACTAGCATTCAAACTTTGGCCTGCATTCAAATAAAACCAAACTCGGTATTTGATGGATGGCATTGAAAATTTTCAAACCCGATAATCGAGTCAATTTTTAATGAAGACCAAGAGAGATTAATTGGATCTACATAGATAAGAGCAGTACAGCTACAAAATTGGATCTACATTAAAATTCCAATCTCCTAACCACCTGAGCTGTCTTATCTGAACATTAATTTGCTTTTTAACAATAAATTAAAACATCAATAGATGAATGGATTTAATTAATAGATGCATATTTCCCCACTTTTTTTGATTCAGTAAAATGAACACAAATATCTTTTACTTTCATAGTGGGATAATTAGAAAATTTACAAGAAAATAAAATGTTCTTTTTTACAAATTTGGATTCAGAACTAAAAATTTAATTAAAAAAATGCAGAAAATATATGATATATCACCAGAATTTATTTTTTTAATAATAAATATATATCTGACCGAAATAGTAAATAAGTATTTTCATCAAATAAAAGGACATAAAGATATGGGACAACTTCCCGTTCCGGTCAAGCCAATGAAGTGTGGCCCACAACAGCCATATTGACAATCAATATCACAATGCTTATCATAGAAACGACAAGCATCGCCGTCCGTCTGATAAGCGTACTTTGATCCAAAAAAAAAAAAAGAAGAGCAATGCTAGTGTCACTTACAGAGAAAGTCGATCACGAGGCGTCCATCAGACAATCTACCAGTCGATCGGCGGAAGAACGTCCGGCCATTGGGGAAATTGACGGGGAAGCCGAGACCGGCGACGAGACCACCGGTATCGGAGTTCGAATCCCCAAAGTTGAAGATGACTGGCCTGGTTTTGCACTGAGAAGCGACCGGAGTTAAAAATAATGGAAAAGTAACAACGAAAAAGAGGAAGAAGAAGAAGCAGCTGAAAGATTGAGAGAGTAGAGGAGGAAAGGCCATAGCAAACCAAACCAACGAGACTGCAAGAGGTTGAAGTTGAACGCTAAGCGTACAGCGCGTTTTATGCTTTTATTGTCTGCGTTTTAATAGGGGTGATAAATGCCAAGTGATACAGTTTTTTGTTCTTGTTTTTCCCTGTTTTAGTATTTTGTTTTTTTTTTTATGACCTATGGTCTGCATTGAAAGAGTAGTTTTAGACCAAATTTTAACCAATAAAATCAAACCATGTGAGTTTTATAACAGCTTACGATAAATATCTTTTTAATTAGAAAGCCGAGTAGAATGTGGAATATATAATAGGGAGTAATTATTATTTTATATTTATTATAAATATTATAAACTGCCACTAGTAATAAGAAAATTGGAATTAAAAATTTTTACAATCAATTTGTACAAATTCAGACTTGATGCACTTTTTTATTGTTTTTTAAATTAATACAGAAAAATAATATAATTAATTAATATAATTATATTAACTTTTTAATAAATTAATTAAATTAATTAATACAATTAAATTCATTTTTTAGAAAATTCGTTTTGCCTCGTATCCATAACTGTGGTTATTTGTATTTTCAAAAAAAAACTATTCTTTTGCTTTAATTACTAAATTGGTTTCAGTATATGCCGTTGGATAGTAATTACATTCATCAATTCCCAAAATATTTAACATCCAGTAAATTATGGTTCACCTTTTAGAATTGAAAATTGGTAAATGATTGAATACATTCATTCTGCTAGGCCATTTATTAAATTGTATATATTTTATTATTTTATTTTTTAGTTGATATATATATATTATTTTATAATTAAATTAGTCTATAAACCACGGAATCAACAAATTTTTCTTTAGAATTTATATTTATCCGCATATCGCCAAATTTTCCACTTCACTCGACTTTTGAGACCATTACCAATATTTACTTATTTCAAATTCCCAAGAAAAACTCTCCGCACTACTTCCTTATTTACTGTAAGTACATCATTCACTCGATTTAAATATCATATATCGAATGTAGAATTTAAATATTTGCTAACAACTGGCGAAAACTGACCTCAGTCTTAAAACTCTTTTATTAAATTTACTAACTTTATCTTTACTTCAGTAATTTTTATTATTAAAAATTAATTATAGTAACTCTAATTTTGCCAACATTACATAAAATTTCAGGAAAATTAAAAATGTTAAGCCGATTAAAAAGCTAAATCAGAAACTTAAAAACGCCATTTGTTTTTATTTTTTTTTTAAATTTTAAAATCTAAATATTTCCGACAAAATTTTACTTACATTAAAATTTTTGTTTCTCCTTAATCTGCTGACTAAACAACTCCTAAGCATGACATTTTCATGTATTATTTTTCAAATTTAAAGAGAGATTTAGGTTTTAAACTTTTAGGAAAAACAAAAACGATAATGGTTTAAAATTTTTAAGATGACTCAACTTCCTAATCAGTACAATCGTTTAAATATGGCTGAAATTTTATGCTATATCAATAGAATTTTACCAGAATTTATAAAATTTTAAAAATTTGTATATTTAAATGAAAAACTAAAAGATATAATTTAATTTTAATATAATCTTAAAAGTTCAG
Source organism: Balakata baccata (assembly GCA_949630135.1). Classification (NCBI taxonomy): domain Eukaryota; kingdom Viridiplantae; phylum Streptophyta; class Magnoliopsida; order Malpighiales; family Euphorbiaceae; genus Balakata; species Balakata baccata. The sequence continues at coordinate 15,051 of CATIWF010078296.1, read as the reverse complement.
TCTATTTTTGGCAATTATCCATCGTTCTAAGGATAAATTTGTTGGTGATATTTTATTTTTTACTATTGTTTTATTTTACTATTTTAATATTTATTCATTACAAAACATTTACATCTTTAAATGATTTATTTTATATTGACAAATTATCTATGATAAAAAAGTAATAAATGAATATAAAATAATTGGTTAAGAAATTAGGAATAATATATAAATATATAATAAATTAACATTTAATAATGATAACAAGGCTAAATTAAAAAAAAATTTATATTTTATCATAATTATATTTAATTTTTTAAATTTTTAATTTTAATTATATATATTTTAAGTTTTGTAATAAATTTTATCTCAAAAGTGCTATATTCAATTCTGAAACGATAATAAGAAAGAAAAAAAAAAAAAGAAGTTCAAGTGGCGTGAACAATTTTCTTTTCGTATATGAATCCTAGAGCATGTCTCCTCTTCTGGAGAGACCCATCCCTAGCTAAAGTAATCATCTTCTCCATATACTTCGTCGTGGCACTGGCCCGAGCTCTAGTGGTTCTGATCCTTCCATGCTTAAGGCGCTAAGTAGTGAGTCCTTTGAGAAGTGTGTGGCTCTGGTCAGGAGGCCGATGGAGCTTCAGATTGTCAATAGAAGAATCAAGACCCATTGTCAATAGAAGGGAATCCGTGTTCAAAAGTGGAATTGCATGCAATAAGGCAAATAAGAACCAAAACACATAAAAAATTGAAGAAATAAAGAGAGCATACGCGGGAAAATTTGAGAAAATAGCAAAAACCAATGGTGAGAATAGGGTTTAAAGGAGAGAGGCAGTGAAAGAGCCAAGGAGGAGCAGTGGTTAGCAGCGGGAAAGGCTGAGAGAACGAGAATGGAATGGTGGGAATCTAACTGTGTTGGTGGTGACTAACCAAGAAGAAGAAGAAGAAAGAGGGAGTGCTGAGATTAGAGATGCCATGCTCTATGTAGAATAGCTTCTACAGCCATAGGAAAAAATTTTTTCCATATAATATTCATCTTATATGTAACGTTATTTTTTTATATTTTTTAAATATTTTTTTATATTGTTATTACGTGGATTTAGTTACAGAATTTAAAATATATATAATTAAAATTAAATTTTTGAAGAATTAAATATAACTGTAATAAAATATAAAATGAATTTTTTTAATAATTTAGCCTAATGAATGATAAGGTATATCCAAATAGTTGAAAAATCAAGGAAATTTTATAAAAATAGAAAAAAATGGTAAATATAGTCTTTTAAATTTTTTTTCAAAAATATGAACGTATCAAAGTTTTTTTTTTTGAAAATATCGATGAGCCTAAAATTATTACAAAAATATTAACCATCAAAATTTACCAAAATTTTACCACAAAATTAATAAAAATAAAAGTTAAAAAATTTTAAAAAAACAAATAAATATTTACAAAAATATGTTTTTTTAAGTTTTTTTCAAAATGCGCCTAAAGTTATTATAAAAATATTAGTAATAAAGGCTTACAAGAAGTTTATCACAAATTAATAAAAATTGAAATTACAAAAATTTATCAAAAATTTATTTAAATTTACTCAAATTATATCCAAAATTTATCCAATATTTATCAGAAAATTAATTAAAGTTAAAATTGAACAAGATTTACTCAATAATTACTCAAGATTTTTACTATAAAATTAAAGAAAATTGAAATTACAAAATATTTATAAAAAATTTGCTTAATATTTACTCAAATTATACCAAATATATTTATCAGAAAATTAATAAAAATTAAAATTATACGAGGTTTACTCAAGATTTACTTAAAAATTACTTAAAGTTTACCATAAAAAATAATGAAAATTGAAACAACAAAATGTTTTTCAAAAAATTGCTTAATGTACTCAAATTATACCCAAGATTTACCTAATCTTTATAAGAAAATTAATAAAAGTTGAAGTTACATAAAATTTATCTAAGAATTACTCGAAATTTGCCAAATGTTTATCAAAAATTTATTCAAAATTTACCAAAGATTTGTTCCAAAGTTTACTAAATATTTATCCAAGGCAAATAACCTTAATTAAATTAATTAAATACAAATTTACATTTTTTTAATTAAGATTTGTTGAAGATTTATTTTGGTAAATAAATTAATTAAATACAAGTTTATATATTTTTTGGCTAATTAAGTTAATTAAACAATAATTAAAAATAAATAAATGCAACAATTGGTGACTATACAAGTTAACAAAATTCTTAAATTCATATTTAACAAATAAAATATTATCACTTTTTATTTTAATTAAATAAAAAAGTGTTAAATACACTATAAAATCTAATATTTAAAAAATAAATAAATATGAAAATAAAAAAAATAGAATGAAAACACACTTGTAGCAACAGTAAAAATGAATGAACTGGAAAGGTATATTAACAATTTAAAAGCAGGCCAAGGCCCAGGCCCGCTGAGGCCTATGCAACCTCACTTACCCTAACGATTAACGCCTCTAAAATCGTTAGCTTTAACGTCGCAGAAACGGCCGTCATATTCGTCCTTATATAATTATATACGATTTCCATTCCGTACTTCATTGCCTTCTCGTTCGAGTTCTCTCTTTGTCCCTCTTCTTCTCCGGCTCCTCTCTCTCTCTCTGCGTCTCTGTAAGTTAGATCTCTTTACTTGTCTTCTCTTCTGCAAGGTTAATGTCTCTTTGTCGTGTTATATCTAGAATCGGTTATAGATGTTAAAGGTCCAGATTTAGATCTGGATCTGATTGTTCATGTTTTCATTTTGATGCATCTGTTTTCTCCATTTTATTGTACAATGCCTTAATTTGAACTGGTTTCTTCGTGTTTTCCATGGATCTGATGCAACAAGTGTTTCATTTATCTGTGTTTTTTGTATAGAAACGTGTATATATTTTATCTTTCATTAAACGTGGAAATCACATCTCGTTCTGGTTGTGATTACAGAAATGAAATAAAAGTAATGAATCTGAAGAAGGAAATGAACAAAAAGTATGATTTGTCTGTATACATAGGTTTTACCTTAGACAAGCACAATTTTTTGTTCTTTGTTTGACATTTCATTGCATTGGATCTTCAGATCTGGCTTAGAGGTTCTTCGTTTTGACTGTTTGCATGACAAGATTTTGATGGATATTGTCCGACTTTGGGATTTTGTGTTCAGCTGAGATAAGAAGATGGGGCTTTCTTTCACCAAGCTTTTCAGTCGGCTCTTTGCTAAGAAAGAGATGCGAATTCTTATGGTGGGTCTTGATGCCGCAGGTAAGACCACCATCTTGTACAAGCTCAAGTTGGGAGAGATTGTCACGACTATTCCTACAATTGGTATGTTTCTTCACGCCCTTTGTTAAGTCGTGTTCACTAGCTAGGATTTTCTTTTGTTTTAATGTTATGGGTGAGTGATTTATTTTACTATTCAGGATTTAATGTGGAGACTGTTGAATATAAGAACATCAGCTTCACTGTCTGGGATGTTGGTGGTCAGGACAAGGTATGTGATGTTGCAGGTGGCTTGAGCTTATGGAATTTGATTGAAATTAGGAAAGAGTAAAATAATTTTTATTTTCTGGAGCTGCTATATTTTAAAATTAAGATTGTATGATCATTGACCTAACTTGATGAAACACATTTGGATGTTGTATAATGTATTTGCTTAGTACTACAATTTTTGTTGGTAAGTTTGACTTCTGGAAATTTGGTCCTTTGTGGTGCTTATGGACGGTCCTGTGCTGATTAGATATGTCCGTTAGCACATAACAAACTCATAAGCTACATATGTCTGTTTTGGCCTCTCAATGTTTTTGGGTTTTTCCTTTTACTGTATGGAGGAGAAGCTAATGGTTGTGGCAGAAATTTAATTTTCATGACGGTGTACACCTGATCTGTATAGGGACATATATTTGTAATATATGTGATTGTGGTTGGTCTTCTGCTGATATGATGGTATCTTATCAGCACACAACAAAAACATAAACTAAAATAACTTTCTAACATCTCATTCAAGTCGTACTTGTTGGATTGAATGGGAATAGGCTAAACTGCATTGTGGCAAACAATTTTATTGTTTGATAGTTCTTTTTTGGTTATATTGTTTTGTTGATTCATGTGCTTATGGACGGTCTTGTGCTGATTACATGGTTTGTTGCCAGCACACAACAAAATCATAAGCTAAATTGACATAGCCATCCTGTCTTTCATATTTTTCCTTTGATTTGGTGAGGGAAGGCTATCCATGCGATGGCAGACATCTGCTTTCTGTTGTTTGTGATTTCTTATGGTGTCACTTGCTGCTGATATACATGCTCTAAGATGGTATTGTGGCTTGTTTATTTACACAAGCAATGTAAACAATTGCTTGATAATGTATCACGGGAGAGCTACCCATGTCCTTCAGTTTTTATATTTGCTTGCACAAGGAAGGCTTTTTGCATTGATTTCATCTTATCTCCACTATTGGGCTTTTTATATTCCTTTTTGTTTTGTCTTGTGCATATGATGTTTCCATAACGGTGTGAATGTGAACAGTTTATTAGGAATTCCTTTATTGACTTAAAAATTACTCAAGTTAGTTTGGTCATTTCCTTGCATCTCTAATCTGATCAAATGTCAACCAATATGGTGCATGTAACTGTTTGAAAAACCTATTTATGAACACCCTTTTGTCTATCATGTGGGCAGATTCGTCCTTTGTGGAGACATTACTTCCAGAACACTCAGGGGCTAATATTTGTGGTTGATAGTAATGATCGTGACCGTGTAGTTGAGGCTCGAGATGAGCTGCATCGCATGTTGAATGAGGTAGGTGTCTGTGACATCTTCGTAGTTATTGATATCAAATTTGTCAAGGAAAAGATCTGGTTTGTTATTCCAAGTTAGTTTAATTTGACTTTAAGAATGAGAACAATATGCTATTTATGTGTAGGATGAGTTAAGGGATGCCGTGCTGCTTGTATTTGCAAACAAGCAGGATCTTCCAAATGCTATGAATGCTGCGGAGATTACTGATAAGCTTGGCCTTCACTCACTTCGTCAACGGCATTGGTACTTTTACAGATTGTTCCCTTATCCAACACCTGGCTTATCCAAAAACCAATTTTGACTCGTAATTTTGTGTTTGTTGCAGGTATATCCAGAGCACATGTGCAACTTCTGGTGAAGGTCTTTATGAAGGGTTGGACTGGCTCTCCAATAATATTGCTAACAAGGTATGAACTTAGTTTAAATCGTGGGATCCAATGCCTGACGGTTGTTTATCATGTTTGATCATATTTATTTCTGATTGGCAGGCATAGTGGGATGGCTAAGGTTGCTGCAGCTTTTTGGGGTTCATTTTGCTTCAAATTGGTTATTTGGTGTCCGTGGATTTCTTATCCTATGTAATTGTTGAGAGAATGTATTTTCTTAGATGTTGTTACTGTAATAGAAAACGGCAAATTGTTCCTGTAGATTTTAAAGAATTCATGATTCGCAATTTCATACATGTGCCTTGACAAGCACTAGCACAATAGTTAATTCTTGGATGGTGACTTTCCAATGACTGGTCAATGCTTTATGGTAATTTCTAGTATGAATGATTAGGTGCTAATGTGAAATCAAATACAGATTGGAAGTTTTCTCATCGTATTTTGCATCAGGGGGAATTTTGCATTGGTGACACACTGGACCTTGAGTTGTGTAATCGCAATTTTTATTTTCTTGCAGATATAAACTATCGGAGTCTATATTGTTCTTTCTTTTTTCTTGCGCTTCTGAAGAATGTTCGTATGTTTGATCTCAAGAAATGTGCCAATAACGGACATCCTAACCAATGGCATATTTACATGAAACTATCACTGTCAATCCATGTTTGATAACGTCCACGTTTAATAAACTCCAAGAGAATCTTCATGGGCCAAAATGGTGGGCTTTAAGCTCGATCTAGCTCTGCATAATTTTACTACTATACATGGGCTAAATTTGGACTAACTAGTCCAGTAAGAGCCCATGGGACTATTGCTAGTTGTCCAAAAGAGCCTATTAAACTCAGCCCATACAATTTGCAAGATAGCACCAAATAACAAGGTACCATACCATCCTCACTTTCGTCATCCATCTTCTTCCCAGTTCTGAGTCCGAGCAACTTCCATCTCTTTGGTAATTTACGAAAATGTCTACAATTCAAGACTTTCTTCCATCTCTACTTCAGCTCACTTCTCCATTCCGTCCTGGTGCTCAACCCACGTGGCCTCGCTGCTCAATGCCCATCTCCATCGAATACACTCGCCGCCCTCCTATAGCCTGTAAAAATCAGCCGGTAAATTCATCCATCGTCATACCCAATTTCTCATAAATTCATATTTCATATAAAGATACGGCCTTTGTACTTGGCTTTGTAAAACCCATGATTAATCTGATGTAAATCTGTTTGATTTCGTATATAATCAGACTAAAGCTTTTGCAGTTCCAAGAAGAACAGCAATGGGGTTAATCTTATCAAGTTATATTATCTCAGAAGTTGGGATCCGTAATCCTACTACTGCATTGGCTCAGTCATCTGTTGGATTCAGAGAATATATCGATACTTTTGATGGGTACTCCTTCAAATACCCACAGAACTGGATTCAGGTACGAGGTGCAGGGGCTGACGTATTCTTCAGGGATCCCTTTGTTCTTGATGAGAATCTATCTGTTGAGATGTCATCTCCTTCATCGTCCAAGTATAAGAGTGTTGAAGATTTGGGTCCTCCTCAAGAAGCTGGAAAGAAAGTGCTTAAACAGTATTTGACAGAGTTCATGTCTACTAGACTTGGCGTCAGGCGTGAATCAAATGTACTCTCTACTTCCTCTAAAGTGGCTGATGATGGCAAACTCTACTACCAAGTTGAGGTAAAGGCATTAGCTACTGTGCTTATCTCCCAGTTGTGTTTAGCTATAGTTGAAGATTAAAAAATATGTGATTTTCCTTGTCCATGTTTGAAAAAAATCTCAAGTAAGGATCACGGATAAATTCAAAGCTTAAAGAACGGAATTGGGTTGTGTTGTTATCAGGTGAACATAAAGTCTTATGCAAATAACAATGAGATGGCTGTGATGCCACAAGACAGAGTGGTTCGATTGGAATGGAACAGAAGGTATTTATCAATTCTTGGAGTTGAAAACAACAGGCTTTATGAGCTGAGATTGCAAACACCAGAAAATGTATTCGTGGAAGAGGAGAATGATCTTCGCCAAGTTATGAATTCGTTTAGAGTGAACAAGGTGGCTGGTTGAGTTGTTGGGATCCCATTTGTGAGTGAGATTCTTTAGGATTATTCGTTCTCTCTCGCTCGCTTCGATTTCTAATTGTATTATTGCTTAATACATATCCATTATCAGTTTGTTTAACAATTCATGTTTTCTTTATGGCTGCAGTCTTATATTTTCTGCTTAGGAATTAGTTAAAAGCTTTGCCCTTCAAGTAGTTGGATATCTGAGGTGCTCAGCTTCAATCTACCCGATTTATATAGGATTTAGCTAGTGATAAATGAATTTACAAGTAATTTTAATTACACAGTATTTGAAACTTGACATTGTTGTTTTCAGGCTGTTATAGAACCGATACAGGAAAAGAAATTAAATATAATGGCGTAGAAGTTGAGCTACTTGATCATATACGTGTGTTGAATTGCTCCAAATTCTATTTTGCAGTTCTGAATTTTATTTACTATTTATTTGTTATATTATAGAAAATTAGAGAAATTAGAGAAAAAGAGAGACATGGAAGAAAAACTTTTAGAAAAACATGAGTGAGCATATAACATGATGTTAAAATCCAAGTATCGTATAATCAAAATGGAAGATCATTATTCTACCTTTACTTTTCCTCATTAACAGTTACACAAGGAATTAGATACTTGAAGGTGATACAAAAATACATCTTTCCTACATTTGTTCAAAGAATAAGGCAGTTCAAAACAGCCAATTTGTACAACCCCCGGCCGCCGCAACTTTTCAATGTTTCTTACATATAGCTAGATTTTCCAATGCTTGTGTTCCACAAGGAACTCATACGACACTGAATGCTGACTGAATAGTTGACGAGAATCGATTTGCAATAGTCTGCGATGCAAACTGCTGAATCTGCTTCTTAGCATCTGCATATAACATTTATTTTTTTTTTTTTCACATTGTCAAAATCAACTTTAGAGGAAAAGGGATAGAAATACAGATCACCGTGAGAGAGAATTTTATCGCTGTCATATAGCCAGTAGAAGGCATTAGAAATACTTCGAGATGTGGCAACAACCACCATAGTATTTCCAAATTTTTATCTCAATGGATAATTTGAATATGTTCATATGCTGTAGTTGATCACATTTTCTAATAGTTTTCTCTAGTCAAATCATTTGGAATACATGCAATCTACTTTAATCAGTAGATGAGAAGTGTAGAACAGTTCAAACAAAGTAACACAGAGCTAATATGGTCCATTTCATGCAGACACAAAATTCTGTCTACAGGTGTTGGCCAATTTGTTTTGAAAAAAAAAAAAAGAGTCAGCTAAGTATTCTTGCAATTCTTGAAAGGACAAGTTAAATTATGATTTAAAGCAAATGGCACACTGTACACAGTTATTGAATTATGGAGAGGAATAGGATAGGATCATTTAGAGCTATATTACTAAATAACACTGCGCAATAAATCAAATCAAATGTTTTATCACCTTTGCGGCATTTAGTGAAGCCAATTATGTTTGCAATGCTAAGAGTCAAACAAACTCCAATTATGAGACAGTAATCTGCTTCAAGCCTTATAAGAGAGAAAATTCCAAGCACAATCCATGCGGCAGCCTATGAGGTTAATGATAATAAAATCATGAGTAGCAAGAATTGGGAACTAATAGATCGCATATCAAAACTTCAGAAACTAAAGAGTAAGACTGAACTATAAATAAACAGGCCAATGCCTATATAGGATAACAATAACATCCCTAACTTCACATTCACAACCAGTTTCATATGTGTTTTGAGACACTTCAATTGTGATCTCCTACAAAAATAGCAATGCTCCAGTAGACATTGGAGTATACTGCTATGTTTCTCAAGTTCTTAAAATTATAAAATCTTCAACTCCTAAAAGAACACTAATGCCAAGGGTACAGTTAAATCAGTAACCTGGTAAAATGAAATTCCACTTGCTTACCGTTAGGTAAAGAGTCCACCAGAATAACCATGAGTCTTTCTTGTTCAGTCGGGCCAATGACTAATGTAAAAACAAAATAAGTATGTGTGAGATTCAAGGAGTTGAAAAGCAAAGATCAGCAACTGAACAGAAACTTCAGAACTAAATGGGTTTCAAAAATGGAAAATGATACTAACCTCTTGGTCAAGGGATTCAAATTTCCACACACTCTCACCCAGATCATTTATTTCATTCCACCACCTAAGTCCAACTAAAATACGGCCACTCACATTCTTAACCACCCAAAAATCAAGAGCAGCAAGAAGAACAGTCACCACAAAAATGATGACAAAATTATCAATGAACAGGGCAGAAAGTATGTAAAATGCCAAAGCTCCAGCCTGCCACATAGAGGAAATACAAGATGAAAAAATGAACTGCGATTATAAAGCTAAATTTAAAACGGCAGCTGGAAATTGCATACCTTGAAAAGAACATGAAAGAAGCAGGTCTTTGGATTGGCATAATTCTCCACGGGAGGCTGTCAAAATTGTAAATAGATATTATTTGAGAAACAAAATTTATGATAGGTCTTAATTAGGGTTTTGAGCGACATAATAATCCTACCTCATCAAACTGAAAATCACTCAGAAGTCAGAACAAGAAAAATGCCAGAAGAAACTCTATATTCAAGTGCGTAGGGAACTTCATGGTGTGTCTCCTTATATATAGTCAAAAGGAAACTTAGAATTTCAATATAGTAGAACAGATGATTCGACGAACTCCAAATGTTCTAATCCAAATTTAAGCTCTTGAAATTCTCTCCACTCGTATTATATAGTGGATTGCAGAATCCTTAATTACTATTAATAACTTTCAAGACAATGCATTTATGTTTCTAAGCGTAAATACCATTTTGATAAAATTTCTAAGCCAAACTTAAAATTGGAGACTAACTCTTGATAACTGGAAGTCAGCAACTCCTATACCCATTGTATCACACACTCCAAAACAGAAAATTCCGTCTTTCTTCATACCACAATCTCTAGTCAGCTAAAGCAAAATGGCAAAGCTATAGGTCAGAAATCACACAATCACCAGAATAATTTCTCACTTAATTGGCCAATCCAGACAAAAACTCGAGTATGTCATCCATATTTTTTAAATTTCCAATAGAATTAATCAGCAAGTGTGCTGCTTTTATAGTTTTCCTTTTCTCTTCACAACTCAATTCCCATAGGGATTCTGTATATTTTCTCGCAACCTAATAGGAACACTATTGAATCCAAACATAAACACATTATGAGGCTCCCTCTCTCTCTCTCTCTCTCTCTCTCTCTCTCTCTCTCAGGGTTCCTGAATGGAATATTAAATCAACATAATATTAACTGAATATTCCCGAGAAACAAACAAGATATAAGCTTAAAAACTCCCACAAAGAACTGGATCTATAAAAAGGGAACCATACACAGTTTTATATATACACATATAATAGGAATTCGCATAAACCAATGAATCTAAAGTACTAATTAAAAATTTCAATACAGGGAGATACTGAGGCCGAGTCAACTCACCTGATTGGGATCCATTTAAGGAAAATCAGCAATATATCAAGATTTTGAAAGCTTCCCCTGGTAATTCTGTTGCGATTACGAAAGACAGAAACAAGCAGAGAGGTAGGAGATGACCTTTTATATTTCTCCTAGATCCAAAGTTGATAATTTATCTTATTTATGAAAGAGTCCATCTCCTTTTACGAAATGACAATTACTTCCTCCCCGTCATAAAATTAATATAACTAAAATGCAAAATTATTATTTACTTCATATAATATATTAATATCTTTCTTAAATTTAAAAATTATACAACTTATTATTTTTATTTTATTATAATCTATTAATATATTTTTTTTTTGAATTTTTGGTGAAAAGGCATTAAATGACAAAGGAAAAATTTTTATTTACTGTTAAAGTTTGACATATTACACTAGTACGTTATGCAAATTTGATATATTATATTAGAATCTCCTGAAATTTGACATATTATGCTAGTATTTATAGAGAAAAAAGAATAATATTTCTTACTAACGGTGATTATTTTAAATTTAATAGAATGATTATATAGTTTAATGAAAATAAAATAGAGAAGTCAAGTCATATAATTTTTAAATTTCATAAAGATATTAGTATATTATATCAAACCAAATGAAGTAAATAATAATTTTTTTAAGGAATAATTACCCAAAAAAAATCCAACTTTTAGCCTTTTTAGAAATTGTAACACAAACTAAAAAAACTTGCACGAAAATACATTTAAGTAATTTTTTATTTCAATAATATTCTCCGCCACCTAAACGCGGTGACTCACGTCCTACGTGGACATTCAATGTTGACATGGATTAAGAGCGAGAAAAAAGCTAACACGTCGAAATGGTACGTTTTGGCCAAGGAAAAAAGATAAAAGTTGAAACCTAACTTCTTCTTAGAGTGGTTCATTTAGGGCACTTAAGGGGAGTAGTTTTCTTCTTCCTTTTCCTTAGCTCATTCTCTACTAATTTTGTACGGGTTTATGTGAAATATCCTTTATAATTCACGTCTAGACATTGATTCGTGAAAATGGCGATGAACTCAAGAAGCACATCTTTGGTTACATCTAAGGTTACAGGTGTTTGCAAACATGGAAGTTGTCATTTGCTAACTTCGTTCACATTAGATAATCCTATTAGAAGGGTTTTCGTTGTTCTTTATGGGAACATGTGAGACTTTTATTACTCTCACTTTGGTTAGTCTTTTATAGCTTATATGAAATGACACTTTCATGATAATTTAATCTTTTTTTATTTTAGTAATGATATGCATGTTTAGGTTGGGGACTGCCATTATTTCGAATGGTTTGATGAACAATTCACTAGACGGGTGAGAGAGGTATTAGCTGAGATAATAACAAAGAAGAGAAGGTTAGAAAGAGAAGTTAAAGGTGCAAAAGCAATGATAGAGTTATGAAAGAAAGTATGAAGTACATTGAAGCTCTTAATTTTATTTTGAATGCGAAATTAGAGAAATTTGAAGCTAATATTGAAGGATTGTTGAATGAAATTTGCAGGTTGAATGAGAGCAATGTTAACATGGATTTTGAAAGAAAGAATCTATTATTAACTAAACATAACCTAAATCAGCAAGTCATCTAAATGAAAGTAAGGTTTTGTAATATGATAGTGGTTCTTGGTGCAATTATAGTATGTCTGACTTATATATTGATTTATATTTTATGTAGTAGATAAGAAAAAAAAATGGTAATGCAATATTTTTTCCGTAATAAGAATTATTAATAGCTTTGATAATGAAGTTAACAATGTTATTTTCAACAGCTCATTGATCTTGCAATTATAGTGTTATTAGAATAAAATTTATGAGAAATGAAAAATGACAAAAATTTGATAATCAAAATGCTTTCAATTAATATAGGAATCAAATCCAAACATCAATGACATGTGTTTCCCATATACAAAATTGGCATTAAGCCACAAAAAATTTCAATGCTAATTAATTGATGCAAATCCTATAAGAGCATCCAAAATACTATAAGTTAAAATGTTTTCCATATACAAAATTGGCATTAAGCCACAAAAAATGTCTTTGTAACTATCAAACATATGTTCTAATTTGCTGGACATGGCTGAGTGGAATTCACAATATCTGATCTTTGACTACAAAATACATGATCAGCTGCGTTTGATGGGAATAATTGTCTTTCAAATTGGCTATACAATGGAAGGGTAGATTCATTTGGAGGTGGGAGATTTGTTTATCTAGACCTTATGACCGTAGATAATGCAGTTATAGCTGCAACTGATGAACTATATATATAATTCACTCTTGATTCACCCGGCATCTGCATAAAAATACAAGATTCTTCAAAGTATGCAATACACATTCACTTACCCTGAAATATGCATTTTCCGATTCCGCAAAAATCCTCAACCCATATCCATATCTAGTCTGCAATAGTGATAAAACACACTCAATATGAAAGTTCCAAATTAATAGTATACACAGCCATTATGCACACAACCATTAACCAAATTCAAAACTTTAAACACATTACCACAGTGACAATCCCAAATATGTACAATGACATCTCCATATATGCACAATATGATGCATTAACCAAAATCAAAACTTCAAACACATTAGCATAGTCACTGTGTCAAAATATGCACTAGAGACAATTCCAAATATGCACTAGTGACATTTTAGAATTCCACAGAAGCACATAATGTCCCAACTATGTACAATACTAGTTACACTCACCAAGTTTCTTTCTCTAAATTCATTGGCTAATGTTTCATCAACTGGTTTGGATGGATCCCTAACTTATGCTTATGCATTTCGAGGGGTAGCCTTTTACTTTTTAATTAAAGGTCTATCACTTCCTTTCTTTCTTAGTTTGCCACGTTTACCCTAACATAAATAAAAACAAATATTGTCATTTAATGATGTCAATGCATACTGATTCAAATGATTGCTTTGAGCATTTACCTTAAGCTCTTCAATATTTGGAGCAATATTAGCATTACCAGTAGTACTAGAAGTACTTTCTTTAGCAATTGGACATGTTCTCTTATTGTGATCATACTTACCATAAATGGTGCAACTCATTCTGACCCTAGTCTTTGGTAATCTATTGCTTGAACTTTTTTGCTTTTCCTCATAAGGGTCTTTTCTCCTATTTTTTTTAGGTCTACCGGGTTGCTTAACAAACAACGGTGACAGTATGGCAGACTCATTTATTATTGGCCAGTCTTGTGGTCCATTTATAAGAGACAAAGTATTTTCATATGAAGCCCGATATAATTAGAGGTAGTAAAAAGAGTCAATATACTTGATAGGGTCATCTCTCAAATAATTTATACAAGCCAATGTATGGCAACAAGGAATCCTTATCAATTCTCATGCCCTACAAGTGCACCCACTACTGACTAAATCAACAATATATGACTCTTCAAAAAACTTCACCCCATATTTCCTTCCAACAATAGGTTTTAAAATACAAAATTTAACCAATTTATTGATCTTCTTAAGCTTTTTCCTAATACAGAGGCATATCACATTTTTGCATCCCTCAATCCCCTTAACTGTCTCATGCATCCTAATTATTAAATGCAACCTAATGTCTTCTAACATATCAATTATAGGAACAGTTCTACCCTTCACAATATAACCATTAAAGGTTTCACAAATGTTGTTACCTAGAATATCGTTTTTATTAAAACTGCCTATCAATGACTTACAGAATGCATGAGGGTTCCTCTGACATAAAACATCATATGCCTCGACTAACTCATCCTTTAAAATCTTCAGCTTAGTATGGAACTGATCCTTACAGGTGCTATTCATAACTTCCCAAAACATCTTCTTGAATTTCGGTCCATTGAATTTCTTTTTCCAATTGACATATATATGTCTAGCATAGTTGCGATGTTCTACATTTGGTGCCAACTTTGTTATATCATTGAGTAGTCCCTGGCATTGCATTGATAAACACAAATTAATAAGCAAACAACAATAAGGATAAAATAAGATATAATTGAGATTGATGGATATAGAACATATCATATGCTGATCACTGCTAAATGTCCAGCCAAGGCCATCATCTATTTGCAGGTTTCCAAACAAATTCTCAAAAAACTAAGTTTATGTCTCCTCATTCTCCTTTTCAACTATTGCCTATGCCACTAGATACATCTTATTGTTAGCATCCTTAGCAAGTGCTGCTAATAATGCTCCACCTAAGATAGTATTCAAAAAACATGCATCAAAACCAAGAGCTCTCCTACACCCATTGATCAAACCTTTTTGCAGTGCATTGAATCCAACATAGAATCTATGAAAAACAAATTTTCCA
>CATIWF010078281.1:0-80071 GCA_949630135.1 Balakata baccata | reverse complement strand
TCATGGACTTTCATTAATCAGTTTAAGATCTATATCAATTCATATGCAAATGAATACTAATATAATGAAAGAATGCCTTTATGAATGTGTACACTAAGTGCTTAAGGCGATTGCCTTTTGGGCACATCTCTAACACAAGGCCCATCTAATTCAAACATTTATGATTCAATCATTCGTATGCCAATCACACATATAAGTCACAACCATGCCATAAATGCAAGAGGTATTATTATATACAAATTCCACAAGTTTTCTCAAAGCAATGGACTTACCTTTTTTAAGACATTCTTCCTAAGCACCTTAAGTGCCTTTATTGAACTTAAGCATCTACTACTTTGTCAATTCTCAAAATAGACATTGAGCCTAACATGCAACTAAATGGGCTTATGACCCCACAATCATATTTACACATGTATTTTATAGGTTTACAATCATAACTACACTTTGTTATTTCAATTAACCCTTTAATTCCTATGTTATGTATCTATGCATCACTATTTCCCCTCTTAGGGCTCAACTTTTCCACTTCTATCTTTATTGGTTCATTATACATGAATTATGCCAACCAATTAACCAAGAGTTTATTTACGAAAAATAACTCTTATTTCTCCTTATGGGTAAATTCAAGTTCTAAGGTTCATTTATTGTTCATTAACATTATTTAACATGCCATTAAGCTCTTAGGTAATCTAGCATGCTACTAATTAACATGAATCACGATCTATGACACCCACAACATCCTCGATTTATAAAGCTAGGGGGCAATAATCTTATGTTTAATCATTTCATATTTGAGTGCATTTAGCATACCGAAGACACGTTATTTGATCATACTTAGTCTTAGATTTCATTCCTTCATACATCATTTGTAGCATGTAGGCACAATCAATCTACTACATATTCTCATTTACATCTTAGTTATCAATCATTTCTAGTTAACATGCCATTTAAGGAGTTAAAGAATGCCAATGTGATCTTACCTCTTATAGAGCCACCTCAAATCTAGGCTTTTAGGCTTATCTAGCCTTCTTTGGTGGTAACTCCACCTTCCAAACCACCATCTAAACACAACCATAATCATAGGTCAAAATACTTAGCTATTCAAAGCTATATAAAGCTAGGAAAACATGAAACCCAACTCAACCCTTCAAGTTTGGTCTTTTCTTTCTTAAATCATGTTAAAAACGTGTTACCCAACTTATTATAGTCTCGAAGAGAGTTTTTCCCTTAAGAAAACTCAAGATCCCTTCTCAATCAACCCATACATAAATGGGTAGAGACCCATTTAGGGTAAACCCTAGCAAGCTTCCATAAATCAAGTAAAGAGATGAAGATTTGAGTTTTCTTACCTTTAAAAGGTAGAAAATGTGGCTTAATTTGTTGGAGAACTCGGGCTCCCTTAAGTTCCAAGCTTTCTCGCACTAATTCTTTCTTCTTCTTCTATAAATCTCCCAATCCATGTTCAAATCTTGATCTTTAAGTGTTAAATCTTATGTTTGGAGGCTTAGAAACCTTCCAAAGTCGTGGGAGATAAGTTTCAAAGGATTGAGGTGTTTCTAGGGTTTTTCTCAAATGGGGGTGGATGGAAATTAATATATAACTGAAATGAGAGAGAACTCGGGTATTTATATACCTAACATCGAGCACAAGTCGTGCAAGCTAGCATAGGTTATGGTCAATGCCTTACTAGCCCATCGCGACACCCGATAGGTCGTGTATAGTGCTCAACCTGCACGAGTCGTACATAGTGCTTAACCTGCACGGGTCATGCACAGCCCTGACTCTTTCTTCTCTCTTGTTCTATATGTCAACTTCTTGTTTTTATATCCGAAATGAACATAATCACTTATAGACCCATTTTATGGGTGTGACAATATTTGTTTCCACCTCTTGTTTGAATAACTTTTAAATCACATGGTTCGGTTTCTCTTTTAAATCATATCATTATGGATTAAATCACGTGGTTCGGTTTCTCTTTCAAATTTTGAAAAGATGATCTAATTAGGTTTGCCTCAACACAAACTTTACATTTTTGTTTTAAATCAATATGGAAATTAAGTATGATGTCCAAGTAAATCAACATTTTTAAGGTATTATAATTAACATGTCCTAGTATACCATGCCATAAATTGGAATACTCGAGCAAATAAGCATAAGAGGTACTTTCATTATTATGTTTAACAATAATTACATTGAGCTTAAAAAGCTCATCAATTGTATACCCTCTACCCACATACATTTTACCCTTAGACAAAACAACTTTGTTTGACTTAAAAACTATTTTGAACCTATACTTGTTCAATAATGAACCTGACTCCAAATTCTTGCAAATATCAGGCATATACAATAAACTATTTAGAGTCAGCTCATTTTTAGAAGTCATCTTTAGCACCACTTGTCATTCACCAAGAACTTCAGAAGTGGTAGAATTGCCTATAAATAATTTTTCTCTACTCTTCATTTTGAAGGTAGAGAACATTTCATGATCTGAGCATATATGCCTAGTGGCACCAATGTCAATCCACCATTTTTTTGGGTTAGACCCAACCATGTTCACTTTTGATATCATAGTAGTAAGATTGATATCAGAAACCTCTTGAGTAATATTTTGCAAGAGATTAGTTTCATTGCTTATTTTCTTCTTTAGGAGCTTGTAATGAGAAGCTTTATGACCCATCTTATCACAATTGAAGCATTTGCCTAGGAATTTCTTTTTAGAAACCCCGCTTTTAGGACCCGTCTTAGGCTATTTGAATTTCTTCTATTTGGTATTTTGTCCATGTTCAACAATATTTACCTTTGTCTCAGAAGAATTCAGCTCCCTTCTTTCAGAACCTATATTGTCTTCTTCAATTTGAAGTATAATAATTAACTCCTCAATATTCATTTTCTTTAGCTTGTGTTTAAGGTAATTTTTGAAATTTTTCCAGCTATGGGTATTTTTCAATCATTACAGCCACATAAAAGGTTCCATTTAAGTTCATTCCTTTAGAATGAATATCATGGAAAATAACTTGAGGCTTTTAATTGACTTACCACAATCTTGGAATCTACCATTTAATAGTCTAGGAAATGTCCTATTATAAATTTCTTGGCGCCAACATCCTTAGATTTATGTTTCCGATCCAATGATTTCTATAACTATTTAGCTGTCTTAATTCCACTATACACATTGTATAGCGAATCATGCAGCCATTTTATGACATAATTCTTACACAAGAAGTCAGAATGATGCCAACTATCATAGGTCATCCTTGTTTGGACATCTTGCTCATCCTTTTTAAAAGTAGGAGCGTCCTTTGCTATGACTCATGCAAGGTTTAAGGTAGTTAGGTAAAACAATATTTTCTATTGTCACCTCTTGAAATTCAAACCATTGAATTTTTCTGGTTTCTCCTCATAGTTCACAAGTACCATCATAAGCACAATCAAAGAGACAACTCGAGCAATAGAATCTGATGGCTGGAAACTATTTTGAACATTGGTAGCAGATACTGTGACACCCCACCTATATAATAGTAATAATCTCATTATACAGTGGAATGTCGCATAACTAACTAAGTAACTTTGTCCGAATTAAAATTTTTTTCTGTTATTATTTCTCTTTACCAATTTATATTATATTAGGCATGCCTTTCTAATTTCTTTCTTACCTCATATTGTGCACATACATATTACTTGATATAATTATCTTTCACATTTTCATTATTTTTATTTATGAAATATACTCTTAATTCATTTATAAGACATATTATCTAACCCATATGCATGGTTAAATCAAAACAAAAGTACAAAAAAACCGATCCAATAGTCGAGGTTTCAGTATCTCATTTGATATGGGCTCGGACTTTTCTTGATTAGTCTTAAGTTCTAATATCTACAAGCTCCATTTTCTACATGAGAGAAACTAACACTAAACTATCTCTAGCTTAGTGGTACATATAAATATTTAAGTTCTTCATATAGTCACACAAATGCAATGACATAAATTTCATGTCAAGTATCACAATATTAATGCAATGTCATAACAAAATGAATATATTATGACATATGATATCACATTTTTATGGCAACATATATCTTATTTATTAAGTTAATTTACCCCATAATATAATTATAACTCATATTCTGTCAAATTTATATAAATAAATTCATGTATATTACACAATCAACTCCACCTTGTTCCTTTTGTCATTGAATTAATTTCCATATACTATCTTAATTTAATTAGTTGTCATCTATTACTTTATCTAATTGTTAATTTCCAATATATGTATATTTATTCGCCATATTAAATTTTTATTTTACGTTTGCACAACCAAATAATCACAAAGTTAAAAATCACATCACATATAATATCCCATCTTGTTTGACCAATTATAGAATATTAATATACTTTAGTTTTATTCTCAAATTATAAGGAAAAATACACAAAATATTTACATAATTAGATTCAACCAATCTTCAGTACATATTCAAATCATGCCTAAATTATTTATCTATCATAGTCGATTCATAAATCAACATTGAATGTGCATTTGCCTTTTTTAATACCTGCACAAATTCCACTATTAAGCGTTTTACTTTATATATAAAACCACATTTATTATACAATGTACTTCACAAAAGAAATTTCATATACCAACATAGTTTTCATGCAACTTGTAAATAATTATTTCACAATCTATACATATACAATAAACTTAACGTTATTTAAATTTACTTATAACCTTATTATTATTACTATTATTATCATTATATTTTTATTGTAGTCCAGCCTATAACACCTATGTTCGAATTAATTAATAGAAATATAGAGTTGTTATTACTGGCCTGTTTAATATTGTCATTTCTAGCCTATTTAATATTGTCATTTTCGGTCTGTTTAATATTGTCATTACCGGCTTTAAGATCGTATTGCGCTTATATTTCCTTCCTTTACTTGGCATGTCAAATAATCTACTATTTTAGTTCAAGACTAGGTGTATTAGGGCTTTGATATTATTGTTAAGATTATTGTTATTGTTATTATTACTATTACAATTTCCTTTTCAATTCTACTCACACATATATTTATTGATTATGAATTACTAATATCTCATGTTAATATATATATATATATATATATATAAACTAAATTTCTAACAACAATCTCACATGCACATCATATCACTTAAAAAAGATCATAATACAAATTTTATGCATATGGTAGATTCCAATCCTGATATTGAGCTTCAATTTCGGCCTCTTTATAATTAGATTTAGATCTTATGATTTTCTGTAAACTTTTAGCTCATCATCTTACCTTTAATTTGCAAAAAGAATCATTTAAATCTGAGATTTCTAATAAAAGATATGACCATTTTATCATGAGGTGTTCAACTAAATTTTATTAAGCATTCATTTAATATTATATGATCCAAAAAAATTTTAAACCATTTTGGACCAAGTTACAATTTGAATTACAAACTTCTGTTCTTCATCATATTTTTAGTACTATAAGTTAACTTTTATTTCCAATTAGTTTCATACTAATCCAATTACCACAACAAAAGTTATGATTAAGTATATTAAGACTGTTATAGTGATTTTGTAACATGGCATCTCTTGTACTTAATACAAATTAATCAATTCTCTAGCCATATGTAATTATATTTATTCCCAAAATTTCCATACCTTACATACATTCTTAAAACTCAATATTTCAGACCAACTTACTACAAAACTATAAAAACAACAATTTAACACACACCATTACAAACCACAAATATATCACACAATTTTCATTGTTATAGCATATGCAGTATTTATCAAAGAAGCACATACCAAAATAATTATTTCATATTCTTAAGCATACTATTACCCTCATATACAATTATTATACATTTAATAACCACCTATTAATCATTATTCATAAATATATCATAACACATAAATTCACCACTTTTCAATAATCCATTCATATTAACAACCCAATATATCATTTCAAGTTCATAATTATGGATTAAGCATACCCATGCGCAATCAAACATGTAAAATGACAAACTAAAATGCAAATATATACAGATCTCAGTAGAGCTTTACCCAAAATCCAAATATATTGAGCTTGTTTATCATTTTTTATGGTCACCTCCTTTTTCAACTTGTTAAGAGCCTAATTTAAAAATTTAGTTGACCAATACATTGTTAGAACACTTATTCTTAATATCGTTTTAATAAATAACTAAAGTTTCTCCTAAGTTGCAATGTAATCTTTTTGGACTATTAACTCCATAAATTTTTATATACTTGTTCAATTTGTGTGATTTTTATTTATAATTAAATGGAACATATAAAATTATAACATATTAAAATTTCAGAATTTTTGGAGGATCACACAATTTTTAGTGCAATTCCAAAATGTGTTATGTTTTCTGCCCTTAGACAGTTTGAAACCACCAATTTTTTAATTTTATAACTCACAACGTATAAGTTAATATTATAATAAAACTTTGTAAACACTTAGGGGTCATTTGGTTCAAGTGTGAGAATGGAAATGAGAATGAGAATTGTAATGAATGGGAATGATTGATTTTAGTATGTTATTTGGTTCATTTTTTATTAAGGAATGAAAATGAGAATGAAATTTAATTTTTACATATTTGATTAAATTATTATATTTATATAAATAAATTTATTTTGAAATGTAAATTTATTGATCAACAATAAGATAATATAATTTTTAAAAAATAATATAGTTTAGATTCTCGAATTATTTAAACTTAAATTATACATAAATTCTATTTATTTAAAATAACTACACTTTTAATTTAATCATTATTAAAAAATAATATTATTAAAATAATATATTTTTTACAATGTCTTGTAATATTAATTAAGAGTCTTTTAAAAAATTAAATAAAATAATTATAATTTATATTTGTTAATTAGACTTTATTTCCATGAGAATGAAATTTTCATTCTCTAGAGGTGAGAGGGGAATGGGTGATTTCCATTGACGGGGGAATCACATTCCCATTCCCATTAATTTTTTTCCTAACCAAACAGTAATAATGGGAATCATTCATTCCTATTCTCACCCTTTTTTTTTATGAACTAAATACTCCCTTAGATAACCAATTTGGGACATTTTTCATGTTTAATACTTTAATCAATTCGACCTCTAAGGCCTTTAATTAATAGGGAAAATATGACTAATCCAATACAGGGTGATAACCTGACCAATGTCCTTTATTATGATCATAACTTACAAAATGCACAACCTTTTAATATGATATTTTCATAGAAATGTACCTAAGATATATTTCTCAAACTTTTATATTTTAACATTTACCCAACTTGGTCTATAAAGAGTTCAAAAATTGATAAATAAATTACTAGACTTGCATAAGGCACTAAGTAGGCAACTCAGCAAGAAACAGTCATGATTTCTTTTACTATAACTCAACATCCACCAAGAATCTCATGCAATTGAATAAATAGATAATACAGAGAGCTACAACTTTTATGTTTTGAGGTTCCTTAAACATGGCTTCTATCATATTGAAAAGGAAGAAAAACCATGGGTTATCCGGTTAGATCTCAAATCCGAACCAGTCACTTTCAATTGCATATATCTTTTCCTATAGACCAAATCTAGCAAAAATCTTTATATAGACATAAATTTAAGATGTGAATCTACAAGTTTAATGTTTATAATTATTTAAATTCCTTTTCTAACATAAATAAAATAAAGCCCAAAATTACTACCTCCAAAATAGAATTCAGTAAAAGTTTTAGTATGACCACTTAGTTACTTATAGACATTAAACCATAAATTACCAATTTTTAATTCAAGATTAGCAACGAAATAAGAGATAATTAACTTACAAATGATCAACTTGTGATATATAGATGAAACTTTGAAGAGAAAATTGAGGAAACAAAGGAAAGAAGATGAAGAGAATTGTGGCTGGAAATGTGAGAAAAAGAAAGCATATATATTATGTTAACCGACTTAATATTTTACCTTTTTTTTATTTCATTTATTTTTCTTTTTTATCTCTTTTTCTTCATTTCTTTTTCTTTTTATTTTAACTTATTTATTTATTCTATTATTTCCACATTTTTATATATATCTAGTCCTACTAACCTTTACTAAAAATACAATTTAATCATGTGATCTAATTTAATCAAATTAACTTTGTTCATCAATTTAATTTTTTTTAATTTCTAATTTAATCATTTATTCAATTTTATTCATAATGACTTTTTATGTGGTTTCTATGTATATCGTACACTTATTCTAATTAGGCCCTAATTAGTGGGCATTATAGATATTGTGTTCTCCATTTCTCTAAAAATAGCAAACAAACAATATTAATTCCAAAAGAATTAATAAAATTGAATATTGAATTAATAAAAAGAGAAGAATTTGTCTCAAGATTGTTATCAAAGTGAGGATAATCCAATATCCGAATAATATCACAAGAGAAAGGTAAAATGAATTTGACGTATGTGTTCCATACAATATTCTTAAAGCAAATTGGCCCCCTACTAAAAGTGTTTATGATAATCAGTGTTTGTTTTCTAAAATATAACAAATATTAAGTAAATATTGAATACACAACATCCACTTACAGCGAATTGAAATAATTCCACACACTTTATCACTTGAAAAGAAGAAGTCTCAAAAGGTGTCTTCGATAAGAGCCAAAAACTCCTATTTATACTAGAGTGAGGAGATAAGAAATTAATTTTGATTAAACTCTTTTAAAGCTGCCAATTAATCCTTTGTAACATCCAAATAATGGTAAACTAATCTATGAAACATCAAGAAAGAAAAGCTTAAAAGACAAATATGGAAAAACCAATGATACGGTCATGTCACATGACATGAACACATTGTGCATTTTGACACGGTCGTGTCACACATTATGCACACTATACACAATGACACAAGCGTGTCACACACTATGCTCATACTTCATGTCGTTCACGTCCTCCAGTTTCCAAAAAATAAAAAATATATAAAAATTGGTCTTAGTATGAACCATGTAATTTTTGCTCGATATTTGTGTACGCAGGTTGCGTATTGGCCTATTCTGAACCATGAATTTATACCATCTGCACTAGAGTACGCAAGAGAGAGTCTTATATACTACTTTCTTATGTAAGAATGTCCTAACTTACAAATTTAGTGATGTGAGATAATTCTCACTCATTTTACCACTTTTACTTCATTTCTTTTTACTTTGAGTTTCAATTTCTATTCATACATCCACCATTTTGAGTATATGAATGCACTAATTCATAATTCTTATGCTAAAGATCACATATTCGGATCTTCCTCCCAAAAACGAGTTGTATGACCCACCTACTTATCTTTCAAAATAACTCATAATCACAATTTTTTCCAACAAATAGCAGTGTCCAATGAATTGAAGCCCAAATATAGTAATAAATCCTATGTATTGGTAGACAAAGGGGGAAATTACATTGTTTAGCGGTTTTGTAAAGCTTTTTTTCAATTTTACTAATTTTGTCTGTCATTCTAATTTTCTATATTTTCATTTAAATTGATTTTACTTATGCTAAGGATAATATATATTCGGGCCTTCCTTCTAAAAACTGAGTTGTGAGATCCACCTGACTTACCTTTCAAAATAATTCATAATCACAATTTTTTTTCAACAAATAGCAGTGTCCAATGAATTGAAGCCCAAATATAGTAATAAATTCTATGTAGTTGCAGACAAAGGGGGAAATTACACTGTTTAGCGGTTTTGTAAAGTTTTTTTTTTCAATTTTACTAATTCTGTCTTTCATTCTAATTTTCTATATTCATTATGTATTTTAGCATATTTTTTCATATAATTGAGAAAGAAAATGACCATTTTTTACATTTAAAATATTGATTAAAAATTTTATTAGCTTGTATGGCTGCCATTTGTTTTTATGTATACATTTATTTATTTTTAATTATTATTTAATTGACTTAATTAGCAAAAAAAAGTAAATTTTTATTTAATTAACTTAAGGGATTTTTACAAAAATGGAAAAAAGCATAAATATTTACAAAAATACTGTCTTTCAAAGTTTTTTTCAAAAATACCAGCTACACAAAATTTTTCAAAATTACCTAAAATAAAAGTTTACCTAAGATTTACTCAAGATTTACCGCAAAATTAATGAAAAAGTTACAAAAATTATGTCAAAAATTTACTTAATATTTATTCAAGTTATACCCATAATTTACCCAATGTTTATCAGAAAATTAATAAAAGCTGAAGTTACACAATATTTACTCAAGATTTACCAAAATTTATCCAATATTTACCCAAAGTTTACAACAAAAAATAATGAAAATTGAAGTTACAAAAGATTTATCAAAAATTTACTTAATGTTTATTCAAGTTATACTCAATGTTTATAAGAAAATTAATAAAAGTTGAAATTACACAAGACTTTCTCAAAATTTACTCAAAAATTATCTAAAGTTTACCCAATATTTACCAAAAAAATTAATTAAAATTGAATTTACAAAAGTTTATTCAAGATTTATGTTAAGGTTTATCTGATATTTACTTAAAATTTACCACAAAATTAATGAAAGTAGAAGTTACATAAGGTTTACCCAAGATTTTTCCAAAGGTTTACTATACATCTACTCAATCTCTCAACTAAAAATTACCAAAAATCTACCTAAGGTTTACTAAAGTAAATAATTCTAATTAAGTTAATTAAATACAAGTTTATATATATATATATATTAATTAATTAAGGTTTGTCCAAAATTTACTTTGGTAATTAAGTTAATTAAATACAAACTTACATTTTTTTTTGTTAATTAAACAATGATTAAAAATAAACAAATTCATACATAAAGATAAATGGTGGTTAGACAAATTAATGAAATTCTTAATCCATATTTAAAATGTAAAAAAATAACCATTTTTTTCCTTAATTAAATGAAAAAATATATTAAATACACATTAAATCTAATATTTGAAAAGAAAAAAGCAAGAATAAGTAAAATTGAAAATAACAAAGTTGAGGATGAAAACATGGCAAAACAATAGCGAAAATTGAAAACAACATTGAAAATGCAGCTCTCTGTGTAAATTTCTCTTAATTTAATTACCAAAATAAATCTTAGACAATCCTTATTTACAAAAAAAAAAAAATAAACTTGTATTTAATTAAATTAATTAAGACTATTTACTTTGGTAAACTTTAGACATATATTTGGTAATTTTTAGTTGAGAGATTGAGTAGATATAAAATAAACTTTAGGTATATATTCAGTAAACATTGGATAAATCTTTAGTAAATCTTGGGTAAAATTTATGTAACTTCAACTTTCATTAATTTTTTTTTTTGAAAATATTTGGTAAATTTTGGATATAATTTGAGTAAACATTGAGTAAATCTTTGTTAAACCTTTTGTAACTTCAATTTTCATTAATTTTGTAGTAAATCTTAATAAATATTGAGTAAATTTTGTGTAAATCTTAGATAAATCTTGGATTAACCTTATGTAACTTCAATTTTCATTATTTTTTTTTTTGTAAAAATTTGGCAAATATTATGTATAACTTAAGTAAATTTTTGATAAATTTTTTGTAACTTCAATTTTCATTATTTTGTGGTAAATTTCTAGTAAACTTTTGGTAATTTTAGGGTAAATTTTGAATAAATCTTGTGTAACTTCAACTGTTATTAATTTTTTTTTTAAATATTAGGTAAATCTTAAGTATAACTTAAGTAAAGTTTAAGTAAATCTTGGATAAATCTTTTATAACTTCAATTTTCATTAATTTTGTAATAAACTATGGATAAACTTTGAATATTTGTAGTTTTGTAATAAACGTAGGCAATTTTGACATTTTTGAAAAAAAATTTATTGCGTTTCTTATTTTTGAAAAATATTTAAGGGGTAGTTATTTTTTTTAAATATTTACTATTTCATTCTATTTTTGTAAAATTCTCTAGATAAAATAAGAAGTACAAAAATACGAGAAAATTACATTCTATACTATTTTTTATAAAAAAATATTTTTACTCTCTTTCTTTTTTGTTTACATTTTTACTCATTTTAATTTTCAACTTTACTCTTTTATTTTTTCTTTATTGCCTATTTTTTTATATATAATTTTGATTTTAAATAAAAAAATCTAACAACGAAAATTGAATTCACTGAGTTGTTTTTTGAAATAAAAAAATATAAAGTTGCATACTAAAAAAGTAGTTGTGTACTTTTTTCCTAAATTAAGACATATTCTTAATGGGAAAGGAGAATTGAACATATTCCTTTAGTATCCATTATCAATCCAATAAGAAAAAGGAAAGCAAATGGAGATGAAATGCTAAGGATATATATTCCCCAAATTTGGGAGCAATAGAGTTTATAATTTTAAACATAATACAATACATATTTTTACTCGATACTAATACATTTAATTTGTCATGATATGATTAGATACATTTATACAGGTAAGATACATATTGTTAGCCTCCATTCCAATAGAATTCAATCAATTCAGTAGCTCAAATGCCTTTTGTTTTGAATCTATAAACTTTTTATACATATACTGAAATAAAATTTATGAAATTCTTTTAGTTTCAAGCAAGTTATTTTTGTCCTATTTTGCAAATATTTTTTTAATATTATCATTAATAATAATAATAATAATAAAGAATTAGATAAATTAAATAAAAAAAGATTGTTGAAATGAAAACAATTATTTATAGATATTTATTAATTTAGTTCTTAAATTACATAGTAATTAACAATAAACTTTTAATATCAATAAACGAACACAAACCTAGTCTATTTTTCTCTCAATTTTTTTTCTAGCTATCTATTTTTGATAAATAAAGAGGGAAATTTTTTACTATTATTGTTCTAAAATCACCCCTTTATACGATAAATAATTATTCCACATAAATCTATAATTTTATTTTATTTATTTATTTATGTGATTTTGTCATCTGTGCTTGACTTTCTGTCGTCTTGTTATAACATTTTATTTTCTATTATCTTGTTTGACATTTTATTTTTATTTAGGTGATTTATATGGGTAAATCGCATTTGATCTAACAGATATATCAAATCAGATTATACTTATCAGTATGTTGCAGAATGAGTTATAAGTATTCTAGTCATTATAGGTATTGAGCCGATTTATTATGCTATTAATTTGGATGCTATGAATTTTTTCAATATTTCATCATCTATGATTTATAGCGAATTCATATATATATTTTTATCGATAGATTGCTAGTTTAAATTAATAAAATTATTTTTATTAAAAAAATAAACTTTTAATTATTAAAGCTTCAATTTGAAAAATGTTGTTAATAGTTTGCTTTAATTGTTGCAGCATCCCAAATAATACTTTCTATTATATTATAAAATATTCACTACTTTTTATTATATTATAAAATATTCATTCTCTATTTTTATTTGTTTTGAATGCACTCTAACAATACTCCTTATTTTAATTTTTTATTAATAAAACTATATAAAAAAAATGCAAAGAGAGTAATAGACGAAAACAAGAAGGAAACAGAAAGAAGAACAAAAGAGAAGAAAAAAATAAAAATTATTTAGAAGTTCATTATAGCTTTTAAATATGAAGAGTGAGAATATAAATTTTAAAACTGAGATAAGTAAGGAGGGTGATAATATGAAGACTAACGGATGACATAAAATATATGGATTTTAAATCCATAAATTTCATAAAATTCATGAATTATGATAATTTTATCGTTTTGTTTGATTATAAAATCTATGAATTGATGTAATTTTCTTTATACTTATATTTGGTTCAATTATCACAATCCATAAATTTAATAATTAATTTCTAATTATATTCTTTATTAAATATTGAAAAATTATTATTAATTAAGTATATATAATCTATTCTAACATATGTTTAAAAATTAAAAAAATAATATTATTTATTTTAAGAGTTAGCAAATAATAAAAATAAAGTTAATACTATATATATATATATATTATTTTAAAATTTTAAACATAACCTATTTAAAAAGAAAAAATTATTATACATTGTAATATCTAATTAGATTTATATAAATATTATATTATGCAAAACAATAATAATAATAAAAATAATAAATAATTTAAAATTAAAAAAATAATTTTACTATTTTTTAGGATTAAGTGAATTTTGAAATATTATTGATTTGTTAGGAATAATTTTAGAATAAAAAAAATTGGCAATAATCTCGATAAAAAATAGTGAATTTTAAACTTTTTTACATAGAATTTAAAAAATTAAATTTTTTAAAAATAAAAATTTTAATAAAATAAAAATTTTCTAAAATGTATATATTTAAATATTTTTAAAGCAGCTAAATAATAAATTTAACATAAATTATAAATTATTTAAAATCTTCCGTACAAAATCACTTTTTTCAGAATAAAAAAATTGGCAACAATTTCGATAAAAAATTGTAAATATCAAACTTTTCTATATAGAATAATTAAATCTTTAAAAAATAAAATATTTTAATAAACAAGAAATGCGTAGATTTGAATATTTTCAAAGCAGCTAAATAATAAATTTAACACAAATTATAAATTATTTAAAATCACTCCGTCCAAAATCCCTACATCCAAATATAATCTTTGGGTAAATAACGAGGCGTTGGGATAAACAAACTAATGAAAAAACTGAGCTAGATCAGATTTGGGTGTACAGATTCAATTAGAAAGCTGAGCAATAAAGGCTTAAGCGGTTGCCTTCCTTTTCCATGGCATCACCAGATACATCTCTCTAAATTTTCTTTTTTCAACATTTATGAGTGAAAAAATGAAGCTTTTTATTCTGCATTACCCAGCAATTGTAGCAACTCCTCGGGCTTTTAGTTCTGTAACGAGGGCTTTTTTTTCATCTTCTCCGGCTTCGGCCACCAAATGGGAAGGTGGGGTCTCGATGGTTCAAGGTGCTTCCAGAGGAATTGGCCTTGAATTTGTGAGTTTTTCTTTTTTCTTATTTTACTTTATCAGTTGTTTTTATGCCTATTTCATTTACTTAGGACATGTTTGGAATTGAACTGTGGAAAAATACTTTTCGAAATTTTTTTTTTAAATTTTTTCTAGAGTTTTTGAAAACTGCTAAAAGCTGGTAAATTAAAAAAGTAATTTATAAAAAATTAAAAAAAAATCAGTTAATTAAATTAAAAAATTCGAAACCTGTTTTGGATACTAAATAGCAATTTCAAACACCCTTACTTGCTTGATGACTCTTTTGCTTATTTCTAAACACCGAGACTTTTCTTTTTTTTTTTCTTTTGTAGAGATAATTTTGGAGAAGAATGTGACTTTGATGATTGACCCTTGATAATGTAATTGATAATCAATGATATCTTGAATCTGACTCATCAAATGATGTGATTTTTTTTTTTGTTTTGATACTAAAATGATGTAAACTTATAGCACTATAACATGATGGATTAGAATTGGAAATTTGCTAATATTTTTCCTCTTTTGTTTTCCTTTGATGTCTTAACAGTGCACTTATATTTGAATTGGAAATCTGCTCTTCACAGAAAAGCACCCTCTGGTTATCTCCATGATAATCTGGGAGCTGCATTTTGATTTTTATCAATTTTTAGCAAAGACCAAAAATGCTAACTTTCCTTATTCCTGATATAAATTATTACAAAAATTAACTTCTAGTATGTTATATAATCTATTTGAATCTCAAATTTATGTCACATCAATCTCAAGTTAGTTTTAGATGTATACAATAGAATCTTGTCATGAAACACCTCACTAGGGTATTTGTTCGATAGTAATGGAAACATAGTCCTGAAATTTTAGAGGGTTAAACTACAACATGGTTCTCTGTACTTTTCCCTATTTAATTTTATAAGTTTTGGGGCATTGAATTCACACTTGAATGTAGAGCCAACCACTATGCCATTTGTTTTTGTTTCTTTTCAAAATAAGAGTAATCATTTCCTTTGATTTCCAGTTTTGTACTGTAATTTAAATAAATTTACTTTGTTAATAGCAGTAGTGAGTTACCATGATCATCTATAAATTTGTTCGATGCTATGATAAATTTCTTGATACCACTTTCTCAAAAATGTGAGAAATTTTTTTCGTCTTATTCAGATAGTATATCTTCTTATTTCTCAGCTTCTTTTTGTTTCCTTTGGATATTGCTAAATTAGGTTATTTTGATATATTTTTTTTCAACTTATGCTAATATGAATTTTGTGTTCCATTGTCAAATAGTTCTACTTTACTTTTTAATTCTGTCCTTGGCTTCTGTTTTTGTCTCAGTGGCTTGTGTTGTCACATGATACACTATTCCTTTCTTTCTTTTTTAGTACATTACCATTTTCTCTTTTTCATCCCTTTCTCTGTGTCTACCACATGATAGATACTCTTTTCTCATCCCAATTTCTTTTAACACTATTCCTTTCTTTTAACACTTTTACCTTGTTCTCATGGGTATGTTATTACATTTAACCAAATAATAGTGATAATTCTTAGTTTTACCTTGAGTTAAGATGATGTGTGATGTATTGATAAATGTTGGAGAAATGTCGACTGTTATTTTGGGATTCATATTTCATTTTTTATTTTTTGAGAAATATCATCATTTTCTTCAAATACTCAGCTCCAAGAACACTTAGATCTATCAAGTTGTTATCATCTAGGCAAGCAATGATATATTCATGTAACAAAAAAAGGAAAGAATATTCAGTTCTGAAGTTTGGGAAAATACTTTTTGCCTCTGGCTGAGTTCATGAATTGCCTTTCCTACTGATGATTTCATCCTCATTATAGTTTATGCTTTACACATCACCTTTAAGGTTGAATATCTCTGTTTGACTTGGTTAAGTGAAATTTTGGAAATTTTATTGCTGCACACAAGTATCCTTGATGATTTTCAGAACTCAGAAATAGTAATAGGATCACATTTTTGAGTGGTATAGCTATTAGCTAATCATGAAGCCCACAATATAACTACTATCTCAAGTACGTGTGCAAAAGTAGATAAAACCCCCACCTTTTATTTTCAAATTTTGAAATTTCAGTGGAATTACTCAGATTTGAGTCTAAATAGCTGATGCATATAACTTCATCTAGTTTCTTTTTTTTTTTTTCTAATCAGAAATAGCTTCATCGTTAATGACTGCTTTATAGATCATGTTCAATTAGGGTTGTTATTAGTTTAATTACTTGTGAGCTACTTTCAATTTAGCTCAATAAGAGCTCACTTTAATTTTTCTAATTAAAGTTTAAAAGTCAAACTTGAGCATAATTTTGAAACTCATCTGGTAAAACTGGTAAGAGCCTATTGACTCGTCACAAGTTTGCAAACCAGATTGTTAGTTGGTCCATGAGTTAGTTCATCACAATGCTCATTGAGCCATTTCATTTAGAGGTTTGTTAATTAACTTGTTGAGACTTGAGAATTTATTTGTTTGTAGACAAGGCAGTGCACATTAGCAATCTCAACTACATGGATTCATTGTTTTTGGTTTTCCAATTTTTGTAAGCTACAAGACAAAACAACAACAGTTCAATAATATATTGAATTAAAATGATAGATTGTTGTGCATAAGAATAGCGAAGTTACCTACAATATAGTTCAGACTTCGTAAATCAGCAATTTTAGCTTGTACATAAATTGCTGGTTGCAATTGTGCCAAAGACAATTAAAAATCTTCAATAACATGAAAAATCAACTTGATTGTTACCTTGTTATATACGATATTAATTCTTAATGATGCAAGGAATCAATCAATTAAATGAATGAACCATGAAGTTTTAATTGCTCACTTCCACTGTCTGGTACAGGTTAAACAACTTCTGGAGAAGAATGAGAAAGGGCATGTTATTGCTACTTGTCGAAATCCTAATGGGGCAACAGGACTTCTTGATATGAAAAACAAGTTCTCTGAGCGCCTCAACATTTTACGATTGGACTTGACTGATGAAAGTTCCATGGAGGTTATTGATTCATTTTTGGTTCCTACCTCTTGGTTCTGTCCATGCTAGGAAACTTTCACCTTTGTTTTCTTCCTTCTTCCGTTGGCATTAGTTGAGCCAATTGGTTTCCACATCCTCCTTTGATAGATTGACTCAAAAAGCATTTAGTTTTATTGATAATCAAATAATGGAGACTTAAATCTTCTTAGTGATTTGGGATCAGAAAGGTTTTGAATTGTAAACTTTAGTTATTTCCATAAATTTCTTCTTGTGATAAAATGATGTGTCTATTAATTACTTTAGTTTTTTGCCTTCCATGTCTGCAATTTTGTTTTAGTTTGTTGATTATTATTAACTGCCCACATGCTGACAGTCATGTACTTTTTGGTGTTTCATGTTGCTTCTGGTAGCCTCACATATTGTCATATTTCAGGCATCTGCAATGTCCATAAAAGAAAAATATGGCTCTCTGAACCTTCTCATTAATGCTTCAGGTGTTCTTTCAATACCGAATGTGTTGCAACCAGGTAGGAATATGCATTATTGCCTCCGTAAAGAAATTAAGCAGAGTGTTAGATTTTAACTTTTTCATTATTTATACAGTTATAGTTGAAAGGCTACTCTTTCTATAATTGCAGATCCAGGCAGGTGACAATTAATTTCTTTGGTTTCCAATGCAGAAACAACCTTGAACAAAGTAGAGAAATCATCATTAATGCTGTCTTATGAAGTCAATGCTGTGGGTCCAATTCTAGTAATCAAGGTGTGTGGAGACAGATTTTTACTTTGTAACTTGAATTCATATCATATGAAATTGTTTATGAAGAACCCAGTGGCTTCTAATTTTCTATTAGAAGCAGCATTATGAGCTGTGAAATGCAAAAGATTTGCTAATATGAAGATATTTCATGTTCCATTTTTTCCCCTGAAATATACCGATCAAAATTTGAGAAGAAGAGTTTTACTCTAATTGGTCTTGGGGATAAAAGTGCATTGGTCTTCATTAGAAAGAGTGCCTGCATCAGCTTTTGTTGGGTAATATTATTGACAGTAAAAGAGGTAACTACTCAATAGACAAGTGGCTTCTTAACAGAGATATGTTCAAGGACAATTTTCAGATTTATTCAATAAACAAAGTTACTGGAAAGTATATATTACAATTCTATGCATGTATGGAGGGTTTCTTCATTGCCTCTTTCACTGATTTACGGTTCAATGGTTCACAAGTAGCTAAGTGTTATTGTTTGCAGCACATGTGGCCTCTTTTGAAAGCTGGAGGAGGCTTAGAGACTCAGAGAGATGTGGCAGTGATAGCTAATCTGAGTGCCAGGGTGGGATCCATCGGTGATAATCACCTAGGAGGCTGGCATTCTTATCGGTCCTCAAAGGCTTCCTTGAATCAGTGTATGATTCTTTTCCAGCTTCCTGCATGCTTAAGCCTTTAACTTCCATATTATATGCCTCAATTTTGTAAATATCTGGTGTTTCTTGACCAGTTCCAACAAGCCAGGAACGTATCCAACCAGTTGGATGGTTCCTGAAAAAGCCTTTGATGAGCATGTCCCAGAAGTCTGCGTACCATTTCTCTTTGAGGATAGATATAGCGTTGACATATAAACAAAATACAAGTTTTTTACTACCAATTGATGGCCTCAGTTTATGCACCTCATTTGTTATTTTGGAACACCTTGTATGTAACAAATTTGATCTTTTGGCTCACTGTTATTTTTCATGTAGTAAAATACGATGCAGACTGCACTTAACAAAGAAATTTATGTGAAAAGATTAATAAGACTACGTTGTAGAGGAACTGGGTATCCATGGTTCACATACCTATATAAATCTGTAAGATTTGTATTGGTTGGTTAATCAATCCTTCGACATTTTAGTATTCTACCATCCATACCACCTTAATGTGGCGTTATCTGCATTTGCTTTATTAGCATCTTGTACAATTTGGTATTTTCATATATTATCTTGCGGTTTGTTATTACATCTTTGTTATCAAAATTCACATGATTAATCCTATTAGAAATTTCAATTTTGATAACACTTATCTCTGCAAATACTAGCAGTCACAAAAACTGTGTCATTGGAGTTTGCACGAAAGAAAGATCCAATAGTGTGCATTCTTTTGCACCCAGGCACTGTGGACACTGACCTTTCAAGGCCATTTCAGAGAAATGTTCCCAAAGCCAAGCTTTTCACCAAAGAATTCTCAGTGCAGAAACTCTTAAACATCATCAACAATACAACGATCAATGACAATGGAAAGTTCTTTGCATGGGATGGCCAGCAAATTCCTTGGTAATTGATTGATTATAATTACTTGAAATTATTTATTTTGTTAACTAACAAAAGAAATGCCTGTGTAGTTGATCATGATTGGTGTGAGCATCTTTTACTTGAACAATACAAGTTAACTGTAATTTTCTGTCAAAATGCTATCTAGCGCTTTTGCACATTAAGCATTTTTTTTATTCATTATTTATTTATTTATTTATTCGTACGGGAATAATATGAAAAGAAGCATTCGATTCATTTATAAAAGCCAGCTAGAGACACATGATTATTGAGGTGCAGAGAAGGATCCCCACAAGGACCGCATATATTGCCTTAGTACTACTTTATTCAACTGCTTCCCATTGGAATTACAACAACTGCCTCCCATTGGAATTACAACTACTGCCTCCCATTGGAATTACAACAACTGCCTCAATTCCATTGCAATCTAGTGAATCCTGCAAAATCAAAAGTAGAATCAGAGCTTACCCTTCTACCATTATACACTCATAGTTTAAAAAACCAAGTAAAAGAAGTGTTTCTCACGTTTCACAATTGGTGTAAGTAGAGACAGGGAAGCCAACTTTGATGTTGCAAGCAGAAGGAATCTTGCTCAAGAACTGA
Source organism: Balakata baccata (assembly GCA_949630135.1). Classification (NCBI taxonomy): domain Eukaryota; kingdom Viridiplantae; phylum Streptophyta; class Magnoliopsida; order Malpighiales; family Euphorbiaceae; genus Balakata; species Balakata baccata. The sequence continues at coordinate 59,205 of CATIWF010078281.1, read as the reverse complement.
TCTTTGATTCCCAAGGATTTGGAGCCGGCCTTCAAACACCTGCAAATAGCCTTCTTGTCATCAACTGTTTTGACAGTTTGAGCAAGCTGTTGCAGGCCGGTGCAGCATGCCGGAGATGGCTTTGCATCCTTGCCCGTGGCGAACCCAACACAGGCTGCTGCCCTCATGTCTACTGTGCTGCATGGAACTGCTGCCTTGCTAAATTCGGCTAGGCAGAAGAGGAATGAGAGGAGGAAGAGCACAGACAAGAACACGTTCTTCATATTCTCGAGTATAACAATTAAGTGTATTTGCTTAACTCTACTTTAGGTGACTAGCGTTGGGTTGGAAAAAATATGGTGAGGTTGATGGGGTTTTATAGGGGAAACTTACTAAGTTGGGAATTGGAATTGGATTGCCATTTGAGTTTTTCAATGAGATCCGATTGAGTTGCAGAGGCTATTTTCATTGGGAGTGATGAATGTTCAGTGCTTAATGTATATTGTGCTCCATCGTTTTCATGACATTTATCTTCATCTTTGTTTTGTTGATAATATGTGAAGGAAATTTTACAATTGGAATCTTATATGAATTAATGAAAATATTCGTAGATCAATCCATTAACAACTTGCCATGTACACAAGAATTTAACAATTGAATTCTGAAATCTTCAAGTAGGTTCAATATACATGTAGATTTACTAATTGTCATATTTACATCGATTAATGTGAATAAAACAATTAAAATACTTAACAATTAAAATACTTTACACATGACCTAGGTCTAATTAAAAAATTTTCATTTGATATATTCAATAGTACTTATTATTATTTGCGTTTCAGCGCTTTAGGTGGGGTGGGGGTGAAATTAATAGAGTTATTCTTCACAAAAATAGAGCTATTAACCTTTTAAATAAAATTTAATATTATAAGGTTATTAATTATATTGGTAAATGTTATTTTAAATAAAAAATAAAATATTTAATAAATAAATAAATTTAAGTGTTATAATTAAAATATATTGGAATAATTGCAAAAAATAATACAAATTTTTAAAGTTGTATCAAAATTAAATTATACAAACTTTTAAAATTTTATCAATTTATAAATTTTAGTGAAACTTTGCTGACAAGGTATAAAATTCTGACGAGATTAAAAAAATTGTACTAATTAGTAAGTTGAATTAATTTTAGAAACTTTAAAACGTTATTGTTTTTTATTTTTCTAAAATTTTAAAATTTAAATCTTTTCGGTGAAATTCTGTTGATAGCAAAATTTGTATTTCTCCTTGCTCTGTTGACCAGATCAATCCCAAACACGATAATTACATGTATCATTTTTCAAATTTAAAGAGAAATTTAAATTTTAAAATTTTAGAAAATAAAAACGATAATATTTTAAAGTTTATAAAATCACTCGAATTTTTAGTTAACACAACATTTTTAATCTTACTTGAATTTTATATCATGTCAATAGAATTTTACCGAAATTTATAAATTGATAAAAATTTAAAAATTTATATATTTAAATAAAAAAATAAAAAATATAATATAATTTTGATACGATATTAAAAATTAGATTATTTTTCGCAATAATTCCAAAGTATATTTTACAATGAAATCGAGACCGAGTCATGAAGACTGAAGAGTGAAGAGGGGCTTAAACGGCGCTGTTTTATGGGTAAGAAACGTTTTAAGCGCTCGGGCATGTTATGGCGCTGGATGGAGCATGCAGCCGCTCCGCACTCGCATCTCTTATTCTTGAAAGCCCGAGCCGGATTTCCTTGCGCTCCTCCTCCATCTACCTTTACAGTTCTACAGGATTCTGCGGCCGAAATTCTGTAAGGGCGTTACAAATGGAGGTTTCTGGCTCCGATTCTGATGGCCGTGAGTTCAAGAACCCAGACGAGATGTGGAGAGAACACGCTGGTGACGACAGCAAGAAGACTCAATGGTACCTCGACGGCGTTTCCTACTGGCAAGTAAGTAGCCCTTGATTATATTTGCAGAATTACTAGCAGCTGAGTTTCAAGTTTGGGTATATTAATGTTTATTCGTTTACTTAATTTTGTTTCTTGGGGTAAGAGAAGGGTGTGGAGGCATCAGTGGATGGAGTGTTGGGTGGATATGGGCATGTCAATGATGCTGATATTAAGGGAAGTGAAGCTTTCCTTAATACCCTTTTTTCTGAACTCTTTGTCGATGGTGGAATTGGCCGGCATCTTGTTGCTCTTGGTTGGTATTCTGTTTTTATGCTCATTATTTCACTGCTCACTTTCCTGATCAAAATGACAACCTTTATATTATGAAGTTTTGGTCTGTAATATATAGTTGTCTAATTTCACCATTTCACTAAAACTACAACAGCAAAGTTCTTGAGACGGTCATTGCAGAACATGAAGAATTAGAGATTTATCACGGTTGCTTATCTTTTCTGTGTCAAATAGAAAAGTGGAACACTTAAATCTATATGATAGATGCTGCAGTTGCGAGAAAAAAAATAAAAGTCTATTGTCAAACTTGCATTCTGTATATTAAAATGATTTGTCAATGTTAAAAATCTTATGGCTGATCAGAGGATGTAGCATATCTTATTGAAAGCTTGGCTTGATGAGATTCCATTTGTTAAACTTTGTTTAGTGAATACCCAAACCTGAACTCGCCTTTGTTCAGCTATTTGAACTTGTTTATCAATTGAACTAAGATGGTGCATGATTTTCAGATTTGTTCAATGGATAATCTAAATTCGACTTGCTAACTTTTTGGCTTGTTTGAACTTATTTGCCAACTCATGTGTTGGCATTGTGCATTTTTTATCAGTAACTTGAAGTCAACATTGATGCAGATTGTGGTTCTGGCATTGGGAGAATAACCAAGAATCTGCTCATACGATATTTTAATGAGGTGATCCTATTTTACTCATAATGTCCTTGTTGTATTACTAATGATACTATTGTGAGACCCATAAATTTTGATTTTTCTTTTTAATTCTGCTGCTATTGATCCCTCCAGTTGGATATATGCCTTATTTGAACCCTAAACTATTTGATTTGGTTATATTGAGTCATAAAACTGTGGCACATGTGTTGTCTAATCATCATTTATGTGTTTTTGAATGCTTCTGTTTCAAATCACAATGCCTGCTATAAAGCACAAATATATTTTCTTGGAGAGTATGTTAATATCTTATGTTAATGACCTCAATATACAAAGAGTATATTGTCTGAGATTAGATCTTAATGCTTCATAGAATAACTTCTAGTTTTTGGTTTGCATCTTCCCTGCATTTTGGAATACCATAATTTTTGCTATTTGATTAGTATTCATTACTTAATAGTTCCACTGAATAATTTAGGTACTTCATCGAATATGCCTCTGGTTGAACTACTATATAACTAAAAATCAATGTTCAAGATCTGGTACTGGGTTTTGTCTTTTAAAATATAATAAAACTGATAATATATGATCAGAATAGTCTTTTTGTGGAACTCGCTAAAAGCAATTTTTTTTTTCAACGTATCAATGTGAAATGATTAGTTGGATGGAATAGGTGTTGCAAGTGTAACAAACTGGATGCAAACTTTTGAAGAAATTTGACGTTCCTCTACTGGGTATTTTATCCATTTTACATAGGCCTTAACTATGAACCTTGCACTCTGCTGATTTCACTCCTCTCTGAGTCTTTCTTGATCACCCTTTTTCAGGTTGATCTTCTTGAGCCAGTGTCACATTTCCTAGATGCTGCCCGTGAAAGTTTGGTCCATGAAAATCTTATGGCCTTGGATACACACGGGGCCACTAATTTCTTTTGCACCCCTCTTCAGGTAATGTAATTACTCCTTAGAAAGTAATTTGTATGCATTAGATAAATGGATAAAGTTTTGAATGCAAATACTCCAAATTGAGACTAGGATTCAGAAAAATCATAGTCCACTTGATAACTGTAATTAAATTAAATCAGAATTGAGGATGCTATTTTTTCAGTTATATACAGCTTTTGTATGCTTCACATGGAAGATCATCCATTAGAACTAAGTGACTTCAATATTGCAAACAAGACTAAAAGAGACTTTCGGACCAAGAAAATAAAAGGAAAGAAGAAGAATAAGAAGGATAATGATAAAAATTTCAAATTGCTGCGTTTTCCAGAAGATTTTGGTCAATGGTTCCTGATTTTCAGAGTAAGGCTCATTGAAAAGTAACTGAACCAAAAGTATACCTGATTTTTATGAATTAGTGTCCCATAGATCTTGCATTCAGTTTGTTAAAGTTACTAATTTACTGAAATCACACATCATGAGCACAACTGTTCAATTTTTGGATGGAAAGAGAGGGAGATTTCGAAGTCACTGTCTGGTTTTTATCTCGGTGCATTTGTAAAGAATGATAAGGAAAATATTTGAAGGGGTTGAACTATATTTGTGTAGTCTAGTGGAGGGCCTTTTTTGTCCTGCCAATTGTTTAGAATTTTTATTTTTTCATTTAATTGGAGTAAGAATATCAGTTCTGAATTTAAAGAAATACATTTTTAATTTTTAGAAAACTACAAAACGCACCCAAAAAGTTGTGTTGGTGTCAGAAACGCAGCAAGCTGTATTTGGAGTGTCCGTGCTTCATACTTCTAGCAACTAATGTTGACTCTGATTGGGTAAACCAACCATGCTTGTGCAAGGGGTGACACCATGTGGTTATTTTTAATTGCTTTTTTTCCTTATCATTGGCTTTTAAAAGAGAGTGGAATATGATTGACATTCAGGTATTTAAGAACCAATTATTCCTTTAAATGTCTGACCTTAATTATAGTTCCTTTGTATGTTGACAACTTACAAAAGTTGATATTGGTTGATTTAGCAAGCCAAATGGATTCTGTTATTTTATTTACACCATGCTACTTTTTAGGCTTCTAGGTCACAAATGAAATTCACTTAGCTTTGCTTTCAGGAATTTACACCAAATGCTGGACGATATGATGTTATCTGGGTTCAATGGTGTATAGGCCATCTCACAGATGACGATTTTGTGTCATTTTTCAGGAGAGCAAAGGTTAAATTACATGCCCCTTCATAAATATTATTGGTAGCTCTGGGTATTTTATGGGAATCATTTCTTGAAAATTCTAAAATTTTAATTGCTCATGCTTTGTTACCATCACTGACCAGGCTTTGTTACATTCTGAGAGAATATTGCAAATTGAATTGAAAATTTGTTGACTAGTATCTACTGTTCCCTTAGTACTAATATTTTCCTTAAAAAAATACAACTATTGCAGTGTTGCTGTGTCAAATACCTTATTACCTTCATTTTCCATTTACTGTGATTGAACCTCTCTGAGAGAACTGTTCTTGATGAAGAATGATGAGTCTGATGCAAAGGGGCCTTTTCTGCTTTGTTGTAAATGACCATATGAACTAATGAATTATCGTAGGCCAACTAGTTCAATTATATCGCATTTGCCAGCTTTGTTAAGTTTCTAGTATGTGTTTTTATTTCTTTAATTTTCAATATTAATTGCAGATTGGCCTGAAACATGGTGGTTTTTTTGTCCTAAAGGAGAACACTGCAAGAAGTGGTACTATGCTTTACTTCTCATAAAGTACCATGAAGCTTAAGTTTTTATTCATGACTTGTAGTAGTCTTCATTTTGTGCCTTTTTCATGAGTAGGAATTCACTTTTACCATAGAAATTGCACACGTCAATCTCTAAGTATTCTTCCCCCTTAATTTTTTTCCTCCTCTCTTTCCTCATTCGACCTTTGTTTTTGTTTCCCAAAGACAGTGTAAGGGTAAAAAATGTACTTGTTTTCATGTGGTTCTTGTTGGGTTAAGTTACACTGACGGTACCTCAATTATATAGCGTTTTTTACACAATGGTATCTCAACTTTAATTTGTAACACAAAACTCCCTGATCTTTGATTTTGTAACACAAAACCCTTGACTTAGTTTCCGTTAGGTTAATTGACGGAATGCTGACGTGGAATTTCTAAATTATTTTGTTAAATTACACTCGTAGATTTTACACATGTACAAATGGGTCCCATGAAAAATACACATGTACCATCCCCTTCTACTTCTTCTTCTCCTTCTTCGACTCTCTCTCTTTCCTTCCATTTAGACTCTCTCTCATCAAAAATCAAAATCCTTTTGTCAACCCCCTTCTCATCTACATCCTCACCCTCCTTGGCTTCCGTCCTTTTCTTCATTTTTCTTCTCTTTTGTTCGTTTGTGGGATATTATAAACTGAAATGCCATTATTTTACAATTACTTGAAAATTTGGTGACGAGTCAATGGTGGCATCCTCCACAAATACACAGGAAAATTATAGAAAAATATTTCTTAACCACAAAAATGAAAAAAACACAACTGGAATACAAGGCTCTCTTGGATTTATTTGCTCTGACTTGAGTTTCCTTAGAAGCATCAAAAAGCTGTGTCAAATTCTTCACAAGGAAGCATTAGATCTTGAACTATTTCTCTAAACAGCACCAATCAAATGACAGGAATCGCAGTTTTCTTTTCCATTAGAGAACAAATCTGGCCATCCTTTTAATATTGAAAATTCCCAAACACAATATACTCAAAAATGATAATAACCAGATAAATCTGGGCAATCAATGCTGCACCGCCTAGTGAGTTACCCATTGGTCAAATTGGAGGGAGGGAGGGAGGGAGAACATATCAATTACTCAGGGACGAGGCGCGATGGAGATGAATCCGATGAGGAACAAGGTTCTCGTCTTCATATTCATCCTATTTGTTGTTGTCTCTGTAATTCTGGAGAATATTCATTCTTGAATATCAGATTTGGATAGTGATGAAAGAGTGTTAGGATTTATTGGAAAAATCAGAAGAACTTGCTATCTATTTGGGTTCCATTAACAAGTCCTGATTATGTTTATTGAAGACGAAGATCTCCTGAATATGTTTCTTCAAAACCTAACCCAACATCTTCGGGAAAGATTGATTTAGAAAAAAATGGGTATTGAAGTTGAGATGAGAAGGGGGTTGACGGAAGAATTTTGATTTTTGATTAGGGAGACTCTAAATGAAAGGTGAGAGAATCGAGGAAGAAGAAGAAAGGGGATTGTACATGTGTATTTTATAGATGCATTTGTGCATATAAAATCCGCGTGTAATTAAATAAAATGACACGGAAATGTCACATCAGCATTCTGTTAAGTAATTTGACAGAAACTGAGTCAGGATGTTTTATGTTACAAAATCAAAGATCAGAGAGTTTTGAATTACAAATTGAAGTTGAATTGCCCTTGTGTAATACGCTATATAGTTGAGGTACCATTAGTGTAATTTACCCTTCTTGTTGCTTAGAGTTGAACTTAGAAATTTAACATGATTCCTTGCTCTCAAAATTATTGAATATTCAGCAAGTTTGCATTTGAGAAATATATCAAGTTAAGAACTGTGGGCTTGTCTCCTCCATAGTCATAGTAAACACATGCATGCATGGGAAATATGTGATAATGTTTTTATCCCGTCAAGTTCATTTGTTCATCTCTCAAGTGAAATATGTTTTATTTTTAATTTTAGTTTGGTTTTGAATCTGGCATGCAGGGAACTTGTCATATTCTGAGCAAGTCCACTTGTGATTGTTGCTGGTATATGCTTATTTCTAAGCAATGCATGTTTGCAGGATTTGTATTGGACAATGAAGATCGAAGCATAACCAGGTCTGATTCATACTTCAAGGAGCTTTTTGGTCGGTGTGGATTACATGTATATAAATCAAAGGTTACTCCTCTCACATTTACTTCAAATAGATAAAATTGAGTTTTATCTTCGTAAATTAAAACATATATTTTTTAACTGTTATGGAACTAAGCTATAATGAAGCTGCTAGATTTTTCTATACTGTACGTAGCTTTTAACGGTCATTAAGTGGGTCAAATTGCCCATAGAAACACCTGTCTCCCTCTGTTTCTTAAATTTGCTAATAAACAAGGGAATAGATAGAATTACTTTCGTTTAACAAATTTCCATTATATCTTCTCATTGTTCCCTTAGAAGCAGAATGGTTTGCTGGTGTGATGTTTATGATTCTTGGAAATGTAAGCTGATTATACAGCTCTCTTTAGCAAGTGCAATGAATCATTTTCAACAAATTTAAATGCAAAACTCAAGCCATGTGTATATATTATTATTATTTCATCATATGTTACCTAGGAGGACTTAAATTGAACTGCAGAAAAGATTAGGATAACATAGTCAATTATGTCAGTGGTTGTCCTCTTTGAAACATCCCCAAAGATGATCAGGAATAAAATTATTGCTCGTGTGTTTATATTGGTGAATTAAATTTTGGCATTTTTACCAAATTCCTTGAATTTTGTGCTCATGTCAGTTTGATCCTTTGATGTAAGACAGCTTGTAGGATTCATAATTTTAGGGTTTTATAACGCTGAGGAGTATAAGAACGTAGATTGTGGCTGTGAAGGGACCTGTTTGCAATAGAACTAAACAAGGCAATCAGTTTCTAAGAGTCACACCTTAGGAGAGAAATTTATAACACTACTCAGATTTTATGAAAACTGTTTATCAATTTGATACTTAAAAAATATTACTGACCCAAGTATCTATAGAAGTGAAACTAAATATTATCCTTTTAAGTAATGGAGTCTTTATGCATAAGGAAAGACATTTACGCTATTCAAAATCAACAAGAATTCGGGACAAGTCAACATTTAAAAAAAAACAAAGTTAAAGACTTTAAAAGACTAATAAAAATATTTCTAGCAGAACTGGAAATTCTGAAAACACCTTTACTTAAATAAATTCACACTTAAACATTATGACTAAGGAACTAGTTAAGTTCCTGCTGCATCATCCCCGTACATTCAATGGAGCAATATCCCCCATTTTCTTTCAATCTCATTGCTTGATATCTTTTATTAGGTCCGGACGTATTTGACACAAGTAGTTCAGTTCCATGGCACCTATCACTGATCATTGTCATTCTTACTATCACAAGCATCATTGTCATTATGAATAATTATAGTGTTATTTATGAAATAGTAATTTCATTACAGGAGAAAGATATTTTGAGCTTTATGTATTGGTTGACAGCTAAGGCATTTCTTGTTTGGCAATTTAATCTCTTAATAACATATTCACAGTTTATTATTTTTGGAAAGCAGGAGCAGAGAGGACTTCCTAAGGAGCTATTTCCTGTAAAGATGTATGCTTTAGTGACTGATATGCCGAAGAAAATCAGTAAGACAAGATCCAAAACACAAGTCAATAGGCCTGGCATCATCAAATGAAGAGTAGTCTCAAGTTTCCAGAATTATTGCAAAAGGCATTTTACTTTTCCAATTGAAGAAGTGATATCCCTGACGTTGCAGGCTGGCAACAACGTAAAAGTAGATAGAAAATGGATTTTACTGCAATCTGAGTGACTTCAGTTTTCTCCCATTTCATGACGATTCTGTTTTTCAACAAATTGTATAATTTTTATTTGCTGTAAGCGAATACATTATCTTATATGTGGATGGGCAGAACATGAAAACCAAAAATGTGAAAAACTATCTAAAAATTTTTTGCAGACTTTTCAGGTTTATGCATTGATATTACAAGTTCTCATAACTTATGCAGCTCATCTAGATAGAGCCCGGCCACGAGTTTTATTTCCCTCTCCACGAGTTTTATGTTTCTGCAATTACGAGATCAGGCAAGACTTGTGTTCTTTGGTTATCATATTAAATATCTGATTCAAGCTTGGATATTTACTGGTTGATTGATCAGTGCACATCAACCCTAGCTCTATTCATGTTTGGCCTGATCAAACATATTTCTGATATTTTCATTCTGACACCCACACCAATGTACAAATTTCCTGCATAGCTCATTCTGATATGTTCAATAATGGTGGACTTGAAGATATCATCGAGACAAATTGGGGAGGAGTTGCAGTATCTAAGAGAAGGTTTAAGGACACAATTGAGCTTGATCGTGGAGTTGAAATCTTGAGAGGGTTTTGAGTTAGCAAGAACTTCAACAACTGTTGCAGAGAGAACTAAAGAAACTGACTGAAACTGTGATAAAAACAAGTACCCAAGTTGCTAAAATGGAAGACATTATTAGTCAAATTGTATGTTCAAATTCAAGCAGTTGGCATTTGAAAGTTCAGTTTTAGTTAAGGTGTCAATGGAAAATTAGAACGAGGCAAATTTTAGTCCATGTTTGCACGTTGGTTCTTGGCGGTTACTTGCTCAGTGGCTTTTTGTGGGCGATAATTGAAAATATGGAACACGTGACAAATAATAATATTGCTAATTTAAACAAAATATATATTGTTGAATTGAGAGACACTACCCTAAAAAAATATTAACACAAACAAAATCTTAAATTCTCATCTCTAAACATATGTTTTAATAACAAACTTTCAAATAAATCCTAATTAAATACCATATAATTTTTTAAATCCATTAAAAATTTTTCAAATCTTAATTGAATACACCCCTCCCTCGTTTATTGAGACAATAAATTATAATAAAAAAAATATTTTCTTTTCTAGCCTCTAGATATAAATTGAGATTGTCATTTCAACAATTCCTTTCTTTTTTATTTTTGCTTTAAAAATAAATTCTAAAATTATTTTAAATTAATTTATATATAAATATTGTTTTCTTGAAACATATTCTCTACAAATTAAAAGAGTGAATTCATTAATTTTTTGAAAAGAAACTTACAAGAAATTGATTAGTTGATTCACCTAAACACTAACCAATAATTGATTAGACCTACCTAACATACAATTATAGCACCTAATACATGGATAATTAGAAAAAACAAAGGACAACAACAATATATATATATCCATTTGACTAAACAAGCTTAACTAATTGGAACCCAGCAACTGATGAATCTCATCAATGATGAAAGGAGTTGATTGAATCTCATCATCATTTGCTACGGTCTCAAGGAACTCTTTTGGAACCAAGCATTTCTCTTGTGAGTACAACTTCTCTTGAATTGCTGGAGATGCCAGAAGAATTTGGACTTCATCTGTAAGCAACTCTTCCTTATTCTTTTTCTGCATTTAAATGAACATAACAAAAATCAATCTTTTTGTTAGCATTGGTGATCATGAACATGGAGTTTCTAATGTTGGGTACATGAGAAAAGAAGTTGAAACCTGAGCTGATTCAATGAGTTGAAGAAGTTGAACTTGAGATTGCAAGAACTTGACATAATTAGAAGCAGCCTGTAGCATTTCAGCAGTGTTCATCTTATTCCCACCAGGAATCAGCTTTCCAAGCTGCTGTGTCTTGTCGGTTATCTTCCTTCGCCTCTCTCTCGCCGCGACGCTCTGCGCCGATAAGCCCCCGCCACCACCGCTTGTTTTCTTCAACACATTGTTCTCGCTGCTTATTCCTTCAGCATAAGTACTCATTGCTGGAACCTCAAAGTTAGCTACTTCAGCTGGAATTTTCGGCCAGTAATCCAGGCCCGGCTCAAAATTCCCAACATTCCCATCAAAGAAACTAGTTGCAAAGCTCAAACTATAATCATCCGAGTAGCACTTTTGGCGTTTTGGGTAATGGTAGGACTCCAATTCTTGGAGAGGATAGATGTCAGGTGAAAGGGAGATCAAATTCTCCGGAGGAGAAGACAAGTATGGAAGGAGATTGGTGTAGGTATCAGAGTAAAAGAGTTCATCAAATTCAAACAATGGGTTGATCAAAGAATCTGAAGAGAAGTAGTTGAAATTATCACTGAAATCAAGAAGCTGATCAGTTGCAAACTCATTAGTTTGCACTTGTGGATAGGTTAAGTACTCCTGCTGATGGTTAAAGGACCCAAAATTTGAACAATAACTCAAAGCCATGGAGAATATTGCAAACCTGAAACTGAAAAATTAAAGCCAACCCATTAGAGCAGAGATGGAGAAATTGGACAAGAACCCAAAAAGACAAAATTTTGAACGATACCCATGAGAGATAAGACAGTTATAACACAAGAAGATCAATAAAAAAAGAAAAACATAAGACAAAATCAGATATAGAAAGAGAGAAAACTAAATACCTTAGAATGAGAAGATACTGTCGTTGGTTTGTTTGTTGAATGGGAGTAGACTTGAGTTGAGTTGAAGTTAGTAACAAACCTTATCAAACTATACAAAACTGACACAGTTAAGTGAAGAAAAAAAGGCTGCTAAATAAGATTACGAGAGAGAGAGAGAGAGAGAGAGAGAGAGAGTGGGGGAAGTGGGAAGTTAAGGTTTCCGCGGAGAAATATGAGGAGATTGGAGTTGGCAGAGTAACAAACTCCTGATAAATTGGGCACTAAAACATAAACATGGTACCTAAGCTACGTACGGTTCCCCATTACTCTACAACATTAAATAAATGAAAACCGTTAGCTTATACTGCTTTGGCGGCTGCCGACTTTTCTGTAACTTTCGGAATATGAGAAAATTCGGATCAGCCGGCATTAAATATTATTAAATAAAATTGCCCTTGGTTTAATTGTTTTTTTGGACTCGGATCGATTTAGTAATCAATTAAATCCAAAAAATAAAAATTCACAATATATATGTTAAATTATTATATCAACATCTAACCGATTTATTGCTTAACCAATTAAATTGAATTAATTTCAAAATATCGATTGGTTTGGATTCAGTACATTTTGTTTGTACCTCAATTTTTTTTTTAAAAAAAATCAATTTTTGGGTGAAAATTTAGTCAAATGGTTAATCTTTAAATAGAAATTAATTTTTTTGAGAAAGAAATTTGGGAATTTATCTAACTACGAAGTAAATTGATATTATTAGGAAAAAAATTAACATTATTATTAAATAATCAATTTTATTATATATTTAAGAAAATTAATCAATATATAATATAAATTAAGCTAAGTTTTTTTATTTATTTTTTGAATAAATAATATAAAGCTAAGTTAGAATAATTGGCCCTTAGAAGTTTTTCCTTGGCACGAGAATTGCTAGCTAGAAGCAAGAAGGCCAAAAAGGAAGTATGTTTTAGATTTGTTATGTTTATTTATTTATTTTTTTAATCGGCTGAAGTGTCATGTTAATCGGTTAGCATGTCATGCCAATATACCGATATATCATTTTGTTTGATTGAAATTTTAACTTAATTAACAAATTGTAATATTTCTAAAAGTTTTGATAATAAATTATAATAAAATGATAAAATTTGGTACAATTTGTACAATCAGTCTAAGATTAACTGCTAGGTTTTTCAAAAAAAATTTTAGCAACCACTTTTTTTTAGTTAAACCGATAAAAGGGAATTAGTTTTTTTAATAACTAAATTTTATTTTTATTGTAGTAAAATACAAAACTAATCATAGCTTTTGTTATTTGTTGAACAAAAAAGTGTAGCTTTTGTTACAAACCTTTTCCGCTGTTTCCTGAATTAATGATGGTAACTGTTATTTATATTAAAACATAAAAGGTAAAAGTGAAGTCTGTCAATTTGACGACTTGACTTTAATATGATTTAAAATCTGATAAAATTTGATTGAATCAATTTAAACTCGAAAATCATTTGAATTTAGCTTTTGAAAATCGGTTTGACTCAATAACTTGTCCGAATAATCAGATTTGAAATTCGAAATTGATTTAAAAGGTCTATCTAAAAGAAAATTTTATCCAATCCAATCTCACTCGATTGCCAAATGTAATAAAATTTGAAAGATTCTCAATTCGTTTTTTGAGCCTTCTTACATTTTTTTTTCCTTTTTAATTTCTTATGATTTAAAAATTATTTGTGATATTTATTTATCTCTATAAATGCTATGATTTTGAAAATTATTTGTCACAATTTATGCTATGTATAATTAGTGAATTGATTTTACATGAAGTTTGTCTTTTGCAGTGCACTATTGAGTATTGAAAACAAAAGTAAACTGTATTTAGTTAGTTGACAATAAACTGGAACTCATGTTAAAACTTAAAAGTTAACCCAAATAAACTCATTTCAATATTATCTTCAGTAGAACTGGAACATAACATTCTATTCGGCTCAAAACCCTAGCCTCCTTTTCTTTTCACTTTTCGTTTATTTCTTTTTTCTAATTATTCATATTCGGTAAGAGGAGAGATTTATTCCACATAGATATAGATTTTTTTGTCTATTTTATTTTTCGTGATTTCATCTTGTAGTGATGTTTAGTTTTTCACCGTCTTGTTACGATATTTTGTTTTCCATCGTCATATTGCAGCATTTTATTTCTCTGTAGGAGATCGGATGAGTAAAATATATTCAATCCGATAGATATAATAATTAAATTAGATTATAATCGTCAGTATATTGTAGAACTAAAATTATATATATTCTAGTGATTATGATATTATTAAATTTGTAGTCATTAAACTGATTTATTATGCTATTAATCTGGTGAATTTTTTCATTATTTAATTCAATATGGTTTTTACTAGATTTGTATTTCTATCAATATATTGTTAATTTAAATCAATAAAATTATTTATTAAAAAAAAAAAACATTCTCTTCGGTATCAATGGAAAAAGAAATTTGCATATCAAGTTCTCGTATATTGTTTTGTTTATTTTTTGTTTTACTCAATTTCGAATATGAGAGCATTTGTGAAAGGCTAAGTTTCTTATGCTATTAAAGCATATGTTTTGGACATTATTTTGTTTGGTATGATGAATTTCATAAAATTACTTATATTCATTTACAATTTTTTATAAAAAAATTTGGTACAAAAATTAATAACATTTGCTATTTTTATATTTAATTTTTAAAAATATATGAACGTAAACAAAAGATATGTATATTGATTTTTATACAAATAGAAAAAATTTATAAATAACTAATTTTCTTAATTTATTTATACCAAACCTTGTGAAAATGAAAATCTTTTTCACTAATATTTCTGTGGGGAAAAAAGTGTTTAAAAGTAGAAACAAACAGGCTACGCATTGGGGGGATTTTTTAAAAATAACTTTAAAAAGTTCTAAAATTGTAATAATAACCGGAAATGTTTGTTTTTTAGAAAGATAATCCTCCCTTTTAAGATATTTTTATAATACCAATAATACCCATCATTGAATACCATTAATATTCTTACATGAAAAACAAATTTTAAAAATAGAAAGTATTAAACATTCTCTTTCTCCTTACTTCCTCATGTGCTTACCCAAGAAAAAAGATCCCCTATTTGTAGAGAAACATCTTCAAAAAAAATCGAAATTTTTCAATTAATTGTATAGATTCATTCATAATAAATACATCATCTACAAATAGACGAGATTTGGGAAGTGGAAAAGAAACATACACATAATAGAACAAAGAATAAGTTGTTCCAACATATATGCTACAAACAATTACTATATCGTCTGATTTTGGAATTTGAAATTGACCTTGATTATGTTTAACAAGGAATCATATATGATGTTTTGGTTGGATCAATTGTATGAAATGCAATCCCAAGTACAAAAATTCCAATTTCTAGCACCAAAAAAAGAGCCCTAACAAACAAGATATCATTTGTTTATATGTACAATCTTTATCTATACAGTCGGGAACGATATGTGTTCCATTGGATCGACCCATTTGAATCTATCGGTGTCCGTCCACCATTTTCATCCCATGCAATTTTTAACTACTTCAATCTTTCGTCAATGCTATTCATTGTAATTAAAGAAATGCCTAAAAAGTAGACTGATAATTCACTTCCTTGTTTCGCTGTTTTTTCAATGAAGCTGATATCTTTTTCTGGATTATAAAAGAATTTCAGACATCCAAAATAAAGAAGGGAATATTTATTATTTGCCAGCAAACAAAGTAGTATAAGGGTTGAAGGTGACGACAACCATGGTAAGTTCCAAAGTATTATTCTAAAATCAACATTTTTAAGCAAAGCATAGTGCTTGGCAACCAAATTGAAGCACTTGCAACGGGGAGTAAAATTTGTTATTGTGTTTTCATCATTTTCTATGAAGTGGAAGTATTCCAAGATTTTTGTTAATAAGCAAATAGGAAGAAGATTCGTGATGATATAATCTATGGCAGTGGAAAGATAGACCATGGTGCATAAATAAATTTTAAGTTGGATCAAACAGATCAGTGATGAATCTGTTATCTGCATTTTCTCTTTATAAATACTCAGTAACCATCCTTAATCATAAATAATGTTTGATCTTTTCAATAAAAAAAAATGAATTAAATAGGTTTCATGATTAAAATATTTACTACTACTACTACTACTACTACTACTACTACTACTATTATTGTGGAAGACGAAGAGTTTCAGCTAAACAAAAGAAGGAGTACACGACAGTAGAGTAAAGCCTCACTACAGTCGGGCTCTTAGTGTACAGTAGGGAGATAATTATTTTAGTCAAAAAAAATAAATTTCATTAATTTAAATTATTACATTAAGCATTCCACCCATGGTAGAATTTTTATATTTATTCATTCATTATGTTTCGGTTATTGAATTTTTTTCCACACTTTTTGTCAATCAAGTTAATAAGATTAGTCAATAAAAAGCACAGAAACACACAAGTCTCCAATTTCTCCACCACCTCTTCCTCATGTAAATTATTCAAAATGAACTGAGACACTTCACTCAGATCTGTTATAGCAACTTGAAGCTCTCTATCCAGTGATTTTGTTTTCTCATTTTTTTTTCTTCATGCCCCCCTTCTTCATGATACAATCGTGATCCCGCTAGATAACATGGAAATTTGTAAAATTGGGTTTAGAATATTCTGATTTTGATTACATATTTATAGGCATAATTAAAGGCATATTAATATTATTAATTGGTACAAATATTCAGTAAGGAGGAATGACCATTTAATTTCCCAAAATGTAATTATTTGGTATAGGTATCCAGTAAATAAGTTTAAGAGGCTTTCAAATCGAGATAATAACTTAGACAATTTACTTGTAACCACGATCGCAATCAAATGAAATAAAGATCGAGAATGGCATTAACGCGGTACGGGGCACCACCATTATGCAGTCCGGAAACATCTAAACAATAGTAGGGAAGAACAATAATGCTAACTATTAATAATTCTTGTATAGTTTGAATTAGAATGTTAAATTGATATTGATTTTCTTCAATTGGGGTTAAATTAAATTGGATATATTTAGATCAGATCAATCAATATTATATTAAATTCAAATTTTCAGATAAAAAAAAGGAAGGAAATGCAATTGATTTTCATTTATTTAAATTATTATATTAAACATTCCAACCCATGGTGGAAAATGCATACATTCACTGGTTTTCTAGTCTTGTGTTTCAGCTAATAGATCCCTACATGTTTCTGGATACCTACTAGTTTATGGATCTACATTGGTTTATGGGTCCCCACCAGCATCTTTGGGTTTCTTTCTACTATTTTTGTGAACTAGATCACTAAGGCTAGTTAGCAATTCGCACAATTCAATATTGTTCTCCAATTGTTTTATCATTGCATCCTCAGGGAAGTCACTCAGGACGTGCAATACATTAATCATCAGATGTCTCAAAACATATCACAACATTCTCTACTTTTCAATAATCTTCATTAAATGACTGGTTTAACTCTATCATGATTCTTGAGAATTTGGAAATATGGGAAAAAAATTGATTTTGATAGCTAAATTGATTATTATTTATAGGGAAATATGGAGAAGTTATAGCAATATATCAAATAAATTTGGAAATATGGAATAAATTTTTATTTCAATAATATTCTCTTCTACATAAATTTCCTATTTTATTGACGGCTTTTTATATTCCCTGTAAAGAAGATGAAGAATCGTGTAAACTAATGAAGTTCAAGAGTTAAATCGATACCATGACTTAACCGTCTCACATGAAAACAGACAGTCAATCAGCAATTCACATCGGTCGGCAAAAGTACAAATTCGGTCTATACCATCTAAACTAAGGTAGGGTACCACCTTCATCCAGTTGGAATAAAACCTCCTAATGGTAGGGAGATATTCAAAATATATGAAACTAATAAATTGCTAATAATGTTGTCAAGTATGACTTAGTAATCTTCAATTAGAGCAAAAAAAAAAATTGTTAAGGGTTGGATTTATTAAATTGTAACTTCAAGCTTAATAAACTATTTCAGGCAAAGAAGTCCTCATACAGTAAATGAATAGTTATATATTATGTGCAACTTTGTGAATTACGAATTTGAGTTAAACCTTAATTTTATGTTTTATGAAAAGAAGTTGAAGAGTCAAATCGATACCATAACTTGACCGTCTCACATGAAAATAGATAGTTGATCAGCAGCTTCACACCGGTTGGCAACCGCACAAATTCGGTCAATACCATCTAAACAAAGGTAGGGCTACCGCCTTTGTCCAGTCAGGATATAGCCTCCCAATGGTTGGGAGATATCCAAAACATATGAAACTAAAAAATTGCCAATAATGTTGTCAAGTTTGACCTAGTAATCTTCAATTAGAGCAAAAAAAATAATTATTGAGGGTTGGATTTATCAAATTGTAATTTCAAGCTTAATGAAGACTATTTCGAGCAAAGAAGTTATCATACAGTAAATGAATAGTTATATGTTATGTGTAACTTTGTGAATTACAAATTTGAGTTAACCTTTAATTTTAAGTTTCCTATAAAGAAGTTGAAAAATCTTGTAAACAAAAAAAGTTGAAGAGTCAAATCAATACCATAACTTGACCTACTCATATGAAAACAGACAATCGATCAGCAGCTTCACACCGATCGGCAACAACACAAATTTAGTCGGTACAATCTAAACTAAAGTAGGGGTATCACCTTCGTCCAGTCGAAATATAGCCTCCCAATGGTTGAGAGATATCCAAAATATATGAAACTAAAAAATTGCCAATAATATTGTCAAGTTTGACTTAGTAATCTTCAAATAGAGCAGAAAAAAATTATTGAGGGTTGGATTTATCAAATTGCAACTTCAAGCCTAATGAAAACTATTTCAGCATAGAAGTTATCTTATAGTTATATGCTATGTGCAACTTTGTGAATTACGAATTTGAGTTAATCTTTAATTTTATGTTTCCTATAAAGAAGTTGAAGAATCTTGTAAACAAAAGAAGTTGAATAGTTAAATCGATACCATGACTTGACCGTCTCACATGAAAATAGATAGTCGATTAGTAGCTTCACACCGATTGGCAATAGCACAAATTAGGCCAGTACCATCTAAACTAAGGTAGGGGTACCGCCTTCGTCTAGTCGGGATACAGATTCCCAATGGTCAGGAGATATATATCGAAAATATATGAAACTAATAAATTGCCAACAATGTTGTCAAGTATGACTTAGTAATCTTTAATTAGAGCAGAAAAAAGAATGATTGAGGGTTGGATTTATTAATTGCAACTTCAAGCTTAATGAAAAATTTCGGGCAAAGAAGTCCTCATACAGTAAGTGAACAGCTATAAGCTATATGCAACTTTGTGAATTTTGAATGAGTTGACCTTTAATTTTATGTTTCATGTAAAGAAGTTGAAGATTATTGTAAACAAAAGAAGTTGAAGAGTCAAATTGATACCCTGACTTGATCGTCTCACATGAAAACAGACTGTCGATCAATAGCTTCACACAAGTCAGTGACAACACAAATTTGGTCGGTACCATCTAAACTAAGGTAGGGGTACCGCTTTTGTCTAGTCGGGATACAGTCTCCTAATGGTTGGGAGATATCCAAAACATATGAAACCAATAAATTGCCAATAATGTTGTCAAGTATGACTTAGTAATCTTCAATTAGAGCATAAAATATAATTATTGAGGGTTGGATTTATTAAATTGCAACTTCAAACTTAATGAAAACTATTTCAGGCAAACAAGTCCTTATATAATAAGTGAGCAGTTATATGCTATGCGCAACTTTGTGAATTACGAATTTGAGTTGATCTTTAATTTTATGTTTCCTGTAAAGAAGTTGAATAATCTTGTAAACAAAAGAAGTTGAAAAGTCAAATCGATACCTGACTTGACCATCTCACATGAAAACAAATAGTCAATCAGCAGCTTTACACCAGTTTGCAACAGCACAAATTCGATCAGTATCATCTAAATCAAGGTCGAGGTACATAAAATATATGAAGCTAATATATTATAAAGATTTTGATTATACAATAAACATTATCTAATCTTATATAGTAAAGCTGCCATGGCTAAAGTTACAAAAATTACACAGCTTCACTGTCCCACAAACAATATTCACAAGAAATATTATTATCAAAGTTTTCCTCTATTGCGATTGTCATTTTGACAATAAGTTGTTCATTAGCAGAGTAACAGTCATAACTTGTTGCACGACATATATACTTTGCCTAACCCACGACATTGGTCGCTACTAGAAAAAAAGCTCTATAACAACCAGAAAAGTCATCCTTAAAAGTCCAACATTGGTCGCTATAACTTTTTTGCGATCAATATTTTCTCGTTGCACATTGTTGCAATAGGCTTTGCTATTAAAAGTTTTTTACGACCAGAAAAATTAAAATTTAAGTCGAACCGTTCCTTGTGAGATTGACCTCTGGAATGAACTTGTCAATCTACAATTGGTTCATGCATTTGCAAGTTAACAATTTGACAAACATCAAGTTTTTGGTGCCATTGCCAGGGAACGGTTAATTAGATTTCTAGTAAATTAATTTACCAATGTACTATTCTTTTATTTTGTGCATTGTTGTTCTTACTTTTATTTTTCAATTTATTTTTAGAAATAGAGAGCTGATTTTGTGTTTATGCCAGGTACCAGCAAACAAGTTAAGTCTGGTGATTTATCTACACTAAGACAATATGAGCTATGATCTAGAGTTCATCGAGTAGAAGAATCTTTTGAAGAGGAGGAATTGCCTCCACTTGTAATTGAGGAAGAAGTTGAACAGTTAGTAGGAATGCAGAAGATCCACCGAGGGGAGTAGCTACTCCGAGGCTATTAACCATGAGGGATTATGCTAAACTAGTAATAGGCAATAACACATCATGCATAGTCCTTGGGGAAGAAGCTAGAAATTATGAGTTAAAGAGTATACATCTTAACATGCTCCCTTCCTTCTATGGCTTAATGAATGAGGATCCACTGACATTCATTAGGGAGTTCTATGCTATAATTGGAACTTTCCCCTTAAACGGGCTTGAAAAAGACCAATTGAGACTAAGGTGTTTCCTTTACACTCTGAAGGATAGAGCCAAAGCATGGCTGATGACTTTGCCACCCAATTCAATACGTAGCTGGGATGAGGTATATCAGAAATTTATGAGCAAATTCTATTCCCACCAAAAAACAAAGGAACTAAGAGCTGAAATTCAGGGCTTTTACCAGAAAGACTCTGAAACATTCCATGAGGCGTGAGATAGATTCAAAATACGGCTTCTATAGTGTCCAAATTATGGCTACCCTCTACCAGTTACTAATCAAGCATTCTATGATGGCTTGAACCATTAGTATTAATATATGGTAGATAATATAGTTGGGGGAGTTATGAGGGAAAGAACTGTAGCTGAAGTATATGATATCTTCAAAATGCTAGGTATTAACTTCCAACAAAAAAGTGTGAGAGGGTGAAGAGCAACTATGAATAAGGTATCTAGTGGAAATGAATTTGCTTCACAACTTGTTGAATTGGCAAAGTAAGTGAGGATGTTGGTCAACATAAAGAATGCACCGACCAATGAGGTATGTTGGGTTTGCAATATTTAAGCTCATAGTGCTAATGTATGTCCATCTTCCAATGCTTTTGCAGGTGCTAAAATGGAGCATGTAAACATGATGAATTCTTTCTAACCTAGGTTGCAGTATAACCCATATTCAAATACATACAATCCTGGCTAGAGAAGTCATACAAATTTCTCTTCGAGAAATACGGATCAAAACCAACCTATATATCCTCCTCAAAACCAAATTGGATCCTCCAATGCACCTAAGAAGCCATCCTTAGAAGAAACATTACAAAACTCCATGCTTGCCACTCAAGACAAGCATGAAAGGACGGTTAGGAGGATTGACTCAATTAAGGCATTATTTAAGAGGCTAGAGAACCAAATTGGTCAAATTGTTGGAGCAGTGCAAAAGAATAAAAAGGGAAAGCTGCCTAGTTAGATTAAAAAGCCAAAGCCATCACCGTGCTTTATCAAGGTAGTGATTCTATTGATGAATTTGTTTGTGAAATTGACACGATTGATTTTTCTATTGCAAATGCACCTAATAAGGAAAGCAAAGAAGTAGTGGCTAACATTAGAGAGGATAGAAAGGGGGAATCAATAGAACCTATATTGCATAAGGCTTTATAGCCTTATAGACCCCTCATTCCATTTCCCAACCCACTTAGAGAGGATAAAAAGGATAAGCCGTTTTCTAATATATATATATATAATGCTATCAGGAACATTCCTTATTATGTAAGGTTCTTCAAGGAATTAATTACAAATAAGAGGAGAATAGGCGATAAAGAGAAAGTATTGATACCCGAATCGGCTTGTAAGTTCTTGAGCAAAAGATTCCCAAAAAGATGCAAGACCCTGGGAGTTTCATAGTGGATATTACAATTGGTAAAAAGGAAGCTAAGGCAATGTTGGATCTGGAGGCTATCATCAATTTGATACCGTGTTCAATGTATAAGTAACTGGGCCGAAGTAAGTTACAACCCATAAATATGCGATTACAGTTAGTAGATGGATCATTCAAACATCCGAGATGTATGGTGGAAAATCTACTAGTAAAAATTAGTAAGCTGATTGTACCAATAAATTTTGTGGTAGTTGATATGCCTAATGACCCTCAGGTAATCTTGTTTGGCCAACCTTTTATGGCCACTACTGAAACTGTTATTGATGTTAAAAAAGGATAATTGAGTATGGCAATTTTAGGAGTGCCCATTGAACTTAATATGTTTGAATCTTGGTCGGATTTTTCCCCTTTTATTGCAAATAGTTATTGTTCTATTAATTATGGAACCACTGATGGTTTTGGATTGTGGAAATTGAGGAAAAAGATGGGCAATTCACCTTGTTTTACAGCTAAGAATGACAAGCAAGGGGTGGATTTATGCCCTCCTTGAAAAAAGAAATCAAAATCAGCAAAGTCTTGCCCTCCTTGAAAAAAGAAATCAAAATCAGCAAAGTCTTGCCAAGACTTTAAATGTGGCGCTCCTTAGGAGGCAACCTAACATCTTTTCTTAAAATTTTTTGTTTTCAATTTGTTTAATTTTAGTTGTGGTTACTTTAATTCTCACTCCTATTGCATGGATTTAGCGGTGGAAGAGAAGTGGAAATTTTTTTAGAGGGGTGACAACTCTTGTATATTGCATGAGAGAAATATGGAGCAAGGTAGCAGAGCTTAAAAATTGATTTCAGGTATGTTTAGAGTGTAGACAGTTATCGCTTTCGTGATGAACATCACGTTTGTGACGAAATATTGCCTAGAGAATGGAACGTTGCTATCACGAACGTGACGATCATTGCGTATGTTACGCTGTAACTCTGCACATTTTGGAGTGGTGCTGTCACATGCGTGACGAACATCACACGCGTGACAGAAGGGCCACCAATTAGTGTTGTCACGCATGCAATGATCATTGTGCGTGCGACGTGCCAAGTACCTGCACCATTACATTCTTTTATTTAATTTTATTTATTTAATTTTATTTTTAGGGTTAATTATTGCTTAATTATGCAAACTTATCCTTTTATTTACTCTTCCATTTAATTTAATATTTAATTTTTTAATTATTTTTCTCCTCTATTTTTAATTTTATTTTTATTGTGTTATATTAAAAAAAAACCTTTTCGTTTTCAGAACCTTATATTAAAAAAAAAACCTTTTCGTTTTCAGAACCCCTTAAGAGCTTGACCCCTTTCTCCTTCTACTCCCTAATCGTTTTCAACACAAACCCTAGCTCTTCCCAAAGACACCAGCCGCTAGCACCTAACCTCCCACCTCCACCTCACTTGTGCCTCCTTCTTCTTTTCCTCACTCTTTGGCGAGATTTCACCATTTCACTACCGACACCTTCCCCTTATCGATGCCTTCCCCTTATCGACGTCGTCCATCGATGATGCCTCGTCTGAAAAGACAAGCATAGAAAACCACCCTTGCCATCGAAGCTGTAGAGGAGCCACTCCAACACTAGCTGTCCATGAATCCTCCTTCTCTGCCAACCAAAGACAAAGATTAACATAATAGTCACCCTGAACCACACTATGAATGCTCAATTGGACACCATGGTAGCCACTAATAAGGTGATAACAGATAAGGTTGACGACATAGATCTTCGACTAGTTCGATTAGAGTAAGTGTCTGCCCAGCATACTCACCAGCTCCAACAAATACTCGATCAGCTTCCTCCTCTTACTTAGTGACTTTTCAGCTCAAACGAGTATTCCTTTTCAACCATACTTATTACTTACTTTTGTCTTAGTTTATGTCATTGAAGACAAATGCCAAATATAAGTGTGAGGAATGGGAATTAACCCCTAAGATGCTTTTGTTGCATGTTTATTACTTATATTTTTATAGCTTTTATGCATTTTTTTTGTAATTTGCATGCTGTGTATTAGGAATTCATAAGCTTTGTTTTTATCTTTAGTTTCTCACACATAAGTCAATGAAAGAATGTTATACCATGTTATAGTTAGGAAACATGAACTGAGAATTTTAGAATATTTTTAATGCTTTTAGCACACTCTTATCTAGAAATATTCTAACTTAGTTATATTTGTTACTCCTATTATATAAGGTTGGTAATTTAACTTGATTATGAGTTTGTGCATGTCAATGTAGTACATTAACTCCCTAACACTTGCACATACCACCCCTTATTTTCTTTCATGAGCTTTTAAGTCATATAAAAAGCACTTATCAATTTCTAGCTCTTCTTTATTCTTTCTTACGTGTTTTCAAACATAATGAAATTACTCTAGAATTTGCACCTAAATACTAATCAAGATTGCATTTTATTACTAAGATACTTAAATGATAGAGGCAATTAGGATTATCCCTTTTTGGCTTGCTTTTGTAGCCTACCCAACTTAGTCCTTTAGTTAACCCCTTTGAGCCTTTACCTTCTCTCTTATTTTAACTGAATTTCGTTTACCCAATTAAGCCTAGTTTTTTATTTTTCCTTTCTTTGTGACCCGTGATCATGAGTATTAGTAAATAATTAGAAGCCTTTACATAATACTTATACTTTCCTTAGTGTGTGCTTATGGTTAACTTAAGTAGGTGTATGATTATGATTAAGCAGTAGTTTAATCAGTTGTCTCGATGTTTTTACCAAAAAGTTCAAAGATAAAAAAAAATTGAAAAAAAAGAAGAAAAAAAGAAGAGAAAAAACATCATTAGAATAAATGTTTAAAGTGGTAAACATCGAGTCTATGGTGTTGTGTTGAATTGCTTAACTATTTTTCACGAGATGGACTCACTTTGTTAGCAATGGAAAGTTAGATGGAATTATAGGCTTTAATTTGTTTACATTCTCTTATGATCACTATACCCTATATATTCCTTTTTCCATTCCCTTACCTTAGCCCTGTTACAACTTGTAAAGACCTCTTGATATGAGTCCTGGTGATATTGTCGGCAATGGCGATTGGATTAGGGTGCAAACCTATGGAAGTCCTCATTGTGTTGTGAATGAGAGCTTATTTGAAATGTCACCATAAATACTTGAGAGAATTGAGATAAGTGAGAAGGTAAGTGGAAGGGAACTTGATGCATTTATGTTTGATGTTTGCAAATAAGTGGCTCGGTTCAATTACTTTCTATTATACATATGGAGTAACATTATGATTGAGTTAGATTGTTTATGAATTTGAGTGTGAAATGAGTATTAAAATAGTTCTGAGTATGATTAGTTGTATTGTTCTGGCTTTAGCATGGTTGGTGCTTTAGTGAGACTTAGGGGTTACTAAGGAGGGAACCGAGTTTATGGATTTGCTTGTGAATTGTATAGTTAATTCTATTTTCAGAGCGTGATTGCTTGACTGCGTGATTGATGCATTTTTCTTTATGTTTAAGTATTGCTTGGGGACAAGCAATGTTTAAGTATGAGAAAGCTTGAGATGTGCTTATTTAGTATGTGTTTTATTGAGTAATTTTAGTGTTTAATTTTTATTTTGATTTTAGATACTTATTATGTGTAAATTCATATTTTTAGATTTAAAGCAGTTGGAAGCAATTAAAAGTCTGTTGGGTGTAAATTTGTATGAAAATAAGTAATTTTACCATCGTGGACACGATAGCCATCACACACACGATGATGGAATGAAGCCTGAGAAGTGAAGCTACTGTCACAGGTGCGATAGCAGTCATGCATGCTACAACCAAAGTTCCAGCTAAGGCAGTTTTCATTACGCTCGTGACAGTTGTCATGTACGCAATGTCTGGGACTATAGCAACCCGATTAAAAACACCTAAATAAAGGAAATTGAGTTAAAATTGGATTCTTGGGACCCTTAGGGAGCAATTTTAAGCAACCTAAGAGGGGGAAACATCTAGGGGATAGAATTTAACATGAAATAGGAGTCTTAGAGATTTAAATAGGTCTTTTTAGAAATTAGGTCTCTCTTTCTTCTTTCTTCTTCTCTCTTTTTTCTTCTTCTTCTTGGCAGCTACGTTTTTCATGGGGAATTACTACTGGGTTTTTTAGAACAGATTGAGGAAATTTTTATGACAGCACTGTCCATCCACTTGGAGAAAATCATTGAGTCACTTTGAAGTTGCTTTCAAGTTTGGCATGCAAGATTGAAGATCAACCTTCTCCAAGTTTGAGCGGCTGCATAGTGAGCAAACCCAGCTTGTAAAGACATTGTTTATTTTCTATTTAATGAAAGTTGGTTTCCATTTTTAGTTCAATTGTTCTTATTTAATTTCTTGTGTGATAATTGCTTAGCCACCAATTATTAACCTTGGATTGAAAATCATAATGTTGAGTTATCAGGAATATCATCTTTAATTTGATCTCAAAATTGAATTGAACATTGATTAATCTATTGGTTTGGTTAGTTGATGTCTTAAGGTGATTGCCTTGAAATCATGATTCAATGAGCTTAATTAGTTACAAGGGAATACAAGTTGAGGAATGCAAATCTAAGTACCTAATCATCTCATTTGATAAATTCAGTATTTAAATTGCCACTTTAGTTCAATATAATTTAGTTTAATCTATGTCATTTAAAACTCATCAACACTGGATTAGAGTATTTAGGATTTTATTTTATGTGCTTATTGGTAATTTTAATTAATTTAGAATTTAAGTCGAACCGTTCCTTGTGAGATCGACATTGGGAGTGCACTTGCCAATCTGCAATTGGTTCATGCACTTTACAATTTGATAAAGATCACCTTCAAGGAATCTTAATTGAAAGCTCATGTTTTTGGATAGTCTTTCTTTTCTTCATCCTTTCTTTCAGATTCATGCTTAATTCATAATGTTTGAGTCTCACCTTTTTAAGCTGTAAACCCATATGCAAGCCATTCTCTACTCCACTTCTTGAAGATTTAATAAGGCATACAATATGGTGTACCTTGGTGCAGTATTCAAATGTGTATAGAAAGTAGAGGTGAGACCATAATGGTTATGAAACCGACCACAAACTATTTCTATTGCCTGATTGATTGATGAGGGATACACAATGGTGTAATATTCAAATGCGTATAGAAAGTTGAAGAACAAGTAGCATAACTGGTTGAGGGCTCGCCTACTAATTGCAATAACCTATTAGATGGGAGCACTCTCCATTCTGCGTACAATAGTTACCTCATAGATTACATCCTTCTGCATGGTAGCGTCACCGACGGTCATTGGCATGATGTCGTGAGGCCGTAGAGATTTAATAAGGCATACATGCTTTGAGCAATTATTCTCATGTCAATTTTCTAAAATTCATGTTCTATTGTAAATTTTGGAATTCCAATATTTGTGGTAAGGGGCATTTAATTTTTATATATTTGTATTGAATTAATTTTGTTCAAGTCACTTGACAGTAGGAACTATGGTAGAGTACAAGATATTGCATGTAACACCTTATGCCTTCGGATATCACTTATATTTGTATCATGTTATTATATATTGCATGAGAATAAGATGGATCCCATTTTTAATGAGGGATATTTTTTTCCTATCATCAGATCATAGTATCACTCTTGTAACATTTAGCAAAACATTATAACTTGATTATAAATATAATACATACTACATAAGTTAATGATTTAAACAACGTGTCTAAGTGATTCAGGTAATAAGTTCAAGGCCAAATATACATATACACATCACTGCAGATTCACTATATTTATACATATGTAGACATATAGCCCAAAATATAGGTAACATGTTCTTATACATATATGAAATGCAAGGAGAAAGATTGGTGAGACTCAGCCGATAACCTGTGATCCATATCTTCTATATAGTTTGCACCTCCAAAATGAGTTAACTACTCTTCTCTACTTGGAAAATGATGCAATTTGGTAAGTTGAGACTCATTGAGAATAACCATCAAAAGTTTTCTAAGGTACCAAGCACTACACAATAACAAATAATAATAACAATTATAATCATTGCACATTTAATATTTCAATCCAATCATCAATATCATACGAATATAAGCAATATTAAATTATATAAATATTGTCATTTGCTTATGCTTTGTCATTTTCTTTTTGTTGTGTCTAGACTAAGCAGACACTGTTCCGGGTTTCCATATGAATATTTGCATTTGCTAGCTAGCTTGATCATTAGTAATATATTGCACATTTGTTAGGCTATAGGCCTTTCTTTTGCTTTTCTTTTGCATTTGAATATTTGATTGGGTATAGGCCTCTTCTTTTGCTTTATAATGCCGTTTAGGTAGAGACAGAATTCAAGAGTTCTTCGCATGGCTTGAATTGCAACAACGCAAACCTAATTCTCGATTTCCTGCCATTGTTCTAGAATTTACTTCCTGGTTCATTGGCACTCTTCGTGATTGGTTTGTCCACCTTCCTCAAGCACGAATGGTTCGCTTTTACCATTCTCAGACTGTTGCAGAAATCCTAGTCATCCTTCACCAAGAATTTGTTGGCAGCACTGCACAATTTGATGATATGCAGCGTGATGAATTCTTCAAAATGAAATGTTGCTCCTTATTGAGCAAAGAGCTTGATAAGCACTATCAACGCATGACACAGAAGTTTTACCTTCTCAATGGCGCAAATGATGCAAACCTGAAGCAAGCTTTCTTAACATCTTTTCCAGAAGATGTTACCAATCATGTTCTCTTTCAGCTATGAGAATGCAATACAGATCTCAATTCTTTGAGTATTGGTGAAATCTATCAACGAGTTCTCCTCTTAGTTGATAAGCTTTGCTCACAACAGAAAGTAGTTAAAGAACTACACACCCATGAAAATGAAGCTCTTTGGAAAACTGCTTGTCGTCGTCCTGACTTGCAAATTAAGTGTAAAGATTCAAAGTGCTCTTGTCGCACTAAGAAATCCAAGTGATATCATAAGTGGCCTCCCAAAGATGTCTCTTATCCAAAGAAGCACAAGAGAAAAAAGTTTAAGTTCTTCAAGCGTCGGAAGCACCGCAAACAGAAAGGTGACAGATGTTATATCTGTGGCAAATGAGGACATTATGCAAAACAGTGTCCTAATAAGCCGAAGAAAGCAGCTAAAATCATCCAGCAGATTAATAAGGTTTCCCCTATTGATCTTGACGATGCAGAGATTGAATCTCTCTTTTCCCTTGATGATGAAGCTGATGACAGAACGCTCTTTGCAGCAGAATTCTCAGATTCTGACTCACCTTCTGATTCTGATGATGATGATCTCATGTTTCATGATCCATATTCCCCATCAATCCATACAATCATTCCCTTTCCCCTTTCCTTACTTGAAGATTCTTCTACCACCTTATCTCTTTCACCACCTAATGCAGTTTGTTCTACACAACCTTCCCATCCTGTTCCAATAGTTCCAATCCATGTCTATCCTCACAAGTATGCTACTCCAATCAAGATAATTGCTTTGATTGATACTGGAGCCCATACTTCTATGATGAATCCTGCGGTTCTACCTGCCCGGTATTGGGTCCCTCATACCCAATCATTTCAAGCAGCTGATGGTAAAGTTTTTCAAACAACCTTGAAAACCAGAAATCCAATCATGTTACAGTTTTTCCCTGACTTAGTAACCTGGACTCATGTCCTTGGCACTAATCTTCCCAATAAAGATTTAGTCCTTGGCTTTGACCTATATTACAAGCTCAGAAAACTGTCCATACTTCCTACTGGTTTAGCCTACAACCATCAGATTTTACCTTTCACTTCAACCCCTTCATTGTTTACCCTTCAACCATCTCTCACATTACCACATGTTTTGGTACAAGAATTTCATGACTCTTGTTGTGCCTCTTCGCACACAGAATTTCTACAAAAGCACTCTTCCTCATTGTGGATAAGACCAGAGTTTTTTATCAATCTTCCTTTCAAAGATAAAGTTGATGACAATCCAACAAGAGCAACCCATCCGGGTATGAATCCAGAAGAAATGTAGCTCGCAATTCAAGAATGCTCACAGCTCCTTTCTGAACACTTGATCCAGCCCACAAAGTCTAATTGGGCATGCCAAGCCTTTTATGTCAATAAAAGAACAGAATAGATTCGTGGCAAGAAAAGATTAGTTATTGACTACAAGCCATTAAATCAATTTCTTCAAGATGACAAGTATCCTCTTCCTTGAATTAATTCACTGTTTCCATTTATGGCTTCAGCAAAGGTCTTCTCAAAATTTGATCTTAAAGCTGGTTTCTGGCAACTTGGCATAAATCCTGAAGATCGTTATAAGACAGCCTTCTGTATTCCCAACCATCATTACGAATGGACTGTCATGCCATTTGGTCTCAAAGTGGCCCCTTCTTTGTTTCAGAAAGCCATGATCCGAATCTATGAGCCTCTTCTCAATACGGCCCTCATCTACATTGATGACATCCTTCTGTATAGCCCAGACTTGGCCTCTCATCACGAGACTCTTCAAAAGTTTATGGACCTCACTAAGGCCCATGAAGTAATGTTGAGTCCTTCCAAAATGCAATTGGCCCAGCCCACAATTGATTTTCTGGGTATGCAGTTTCAAAATGGACAATACAAGCCTCAGCCTCATTTGGCCCAAGAACTATTAACCTTTCCAGATGCTGACCTCACGGTAAAGCAACTTCAACAGTTTCTTGGCACTTCAAATTACATCAGACAATTCATTGTTCATTACAATAAGATGACAAAGCCTCTGTATCAACTTTTGAAAAAGAAGCCACCGCCTTGGTCATCCGTTCACACTAAAGCAGTACGAGCACTCAAGTTTGTCACTCAGACTTTACCTCACTTACAGATTCCTTCACATGAAAAACGGATATTGCAGACAGACGCGTCAGATGAGCACTGGGGAGCAATACTTTTTGAGCAGCTGAAAGATAAAAAAGAAATCTGTGGCTATGCTAGTGGTCATTTCAAGGATAGTGAACTCCACTATCATTCAACCTTCAAAGAAATCCTAGCCATCAAAAATGTCATCAAGAAATTTGAGTTTCATCTCATTGGTCACCATTTTCTAGTGGTCATGGATTGTTCGTCCTTTCCACGTATGCTTAACTTCAGACAAAAGACTATTCCACACCCTCAACTCCTTCGTTGGAAAGAATGGTTTAGCAAATACAGCTTTGAAGTCCAGCATATAAAAGGAGATAAGAACCTTATCCCTGATTTTCTATCTAGACCAAAACAGACAGCCTTAATCACACCTTCCTTTGAATTACCTTTGATCTTCATGGCTTCCTCAAGCTCAGCCTCTGCAGCTTCCTCCAGCTCCACTCCACCTGCTCGATTACTTGCAGACTTACCTCCCTTATGTCCAACAGGTCCTGATCTTCTTCATATTAGAAGATTTGCTCAGAACATGCTTTTTACCTACCTGGCTATGTTTCAGAATTCTCTTCGTCTTCCTAGAGAATTAATCTATTTTCCAGCAGAACAGCCGTGGGTAATTGTTTATCAGATAGGTACACAACCCATGCTCCTTGAACAGTTATGGTACCTATGGTGTCAATTGACACTTTACTATCATGCAGTTCAGATCTCACTAGTTCCGTTCCTTCCCTTCATATGCAACAGAGATCATTTGATGACTCCTCAAGTTAAGTTTCTTACTTGGTTTCAACCTCTTTCCACCTGGAAAAGATTGTTTGCAGAACTCATCAATGATAATCCCTTCCTTCCTGCAGAAGAACCTACTACAACTATCATCTTCCACCGTCCATACACTCATGTTCTCGGAACACAGACACTTGCAGCAATTGGTCACTACCGACTATGGAAAGTTGTTTCTCATCCTCATCCAACACAGATTGAGTCCATTAAACTCTCTCTTCATGAAGAGTTATGTCGCCTCAATAACTATGGAAACTTTTCTCCTCCAAGCATCACTTCCCTAGGTCCTGACATTTCACAAAGGATCAGAATGGTTCCTTGGCCTCCCACTCTCAAGCCTAAATTTCGAGATGAAGACGTTCCAATGGATTTGGACCCCGACTCTCAAGATCCCAATGATCTCGCTGATACTCAGTCTTCTACTCAGTCGCCACCGGCCCAAGTTCCTCAGGCCCAACATCCTTTTGGAGATCTTACTCAAAAAGATATTGATCTCATGCCTCCTCGACCGTTGTCCGCTCAAGCCCAATTCCTACTGGCCCAGGCCCAGTCCAGTTCGTTTCATTATAATCCAACTAGAGAACCACCAGATCTTGACAGCTGGCCCCAGCCAGATTCTCCTGATGCCCTCGAAGATTTAAATATGTATTTGCCATAATGCATAGATGCTTCTTGTCGGCCATCTCAGATAAATAAGTGACTACACAGTGTGTACTACTTTTACTATTTGTGTATTTATGTGTTAGTGCGCCTTCGGTGCGCCTTCCTTTTTATCATGTTCCTGTACACTTTTCCTGTTTAAGCATCTTTGATGTAAGCCATGACGCATGTGTCATTGGCCTTCAGCCTATATATACCTTCTTTTTCAGATAGAGAAGGCAGGATGTAATTACGAATTACTTAGCTTTGAATATTAAGTATGATGTTTGCTTAAAACACCTCTTCTTCTCTTCTCTTTCTCTGTGTATATATTTTGTTTACTGCACGATCAATGTTTATCTGTTCTAAGTTGAAGTTTTAATTACTTAAAAGATATGTAGCAGTGTTGACTAACGAAGTGTTCTCCTTGGCTCCTGAGTGTTGAGCTTGATGAACTTACAGTTAAGAAGACACTGTGAAGCACCTGTTAGGGACCTTGAAGCTTTCACCCCCGAATGGTATCAGAGCCTTGAGCCTACAAAGTAAACATAGTATATCTCAGTTAAAGCAGAAGAGAAGTATGCAACATCAATATGTCAGATTCAAAGTTAACTCGTTCAGACTCATCCCTGTCTATAGCATCTCTCTCCTTGCAACCTTCTTCTTCTTCTAAACTCTCTCACCTCTATGAACTTTCCTTCATCCCAGCTGATCAGAAAGTCCAAGAATCTAATCTTCCTCTGTTAAATCCCTATCATACTTTCCAGAAGCATAAATCCTCCTTCACTACTTCCATCAAGTCTTTAATCCGCCAAAAGACTTCCTCGGTATGAGAATATGTTCAGTCTTCCTCCTTTGATAATTGTCCTATTAAAGGAATTGGAGAAGAACAGTTCATCACCATGGAGATACCCTATGAGTTTCCTGCTCAGTGGCAAAGAAATGGTTTCACTCATATTCATTTTGGAGCAATTCGACTTGCTCTCACCTACCATGGCAGAAAAGGTCTTCCAGTTGTAGCTCGAATAGCTCTCCTTGACACAAGATTTCTGGAGTATCAACATGCTGTGATTGGTACAATCCAGACTACTCTTAACGCAGGCATAGTACTTTGCACCTTCTATCCGAATTTCAATATGAGGTTACGAGATCCTTATACGTTCTAAACATTGAAGGTCCAAATACAAATCTCTGGAGTTCAGAATGTAGCTACCACAGATATAGCTACTCTTCACTACCAAATGATCTACTGGGTACAAAATCATGCAATGGATTTAAGTATCCCTGCCTCTGAGGATGCCCTCAGTATAACGGTAGACTCAATACAAGTTCCAAAGGTAGTTCAGATCCCAAAGCAACTGTCAAGAGATGATCTTCTTCAGCTCTTTCCTCATTCCTGGTTGACCAACTATGAGCTCTTTCATCAGAAGAAAGAGCCAGTCAGTTCAACCAAGCCAGTGTTTTTAAAACACAAAGATGGTACAGTCGAAACACAGTTTCTACCTCCAGATGAAGATACATCACAGGCTTCTACGCCTCTTGAGTTTTCCACTCAATTCATGATGCAACCGGTATACCCGCAAGAAGAAATACCGATTGTCGCTTTTTCACCTACTGCACAACCAATCTATGAAGCAACCAATGGAGCTCACAAGTATTTCGATATTTGTGATTGTGAAGATTGTTATGCAGATAGAGTTGCTGATGAAGACAAAGAATTTACTTCTAAGTCTTCTCGCAGAAAAAAGAAACCTCCAAGATGTTCCTCTGAGAACACTTTTCCTGATCGATATGACAAAGGAGATCCATCCATAGGTATATTGGGAGAGCCATCAGGTAAATATGACTATGTTGTTTCCTACTCTGCACCTTTTCACTATACAAATCCTTTACCTACTCCTTCACCTCCTCCTTCATGGGGTGATGATTTCCCAGATGAAAAACCATCTCTGCCTCCTCCTAGACCATTACCCTATTATCATATCCCTCCAAAACCACAAATTCCCTTACCTTGTTATCAATCTGTTATTAAGCCTCCTGAACCTTTACCCTCACCAATTCCGATGATAGCCATGTATCAACCACCCTCTCCTTCTTCTTATGAAGCAGAGTTTCCACCTCTTTATGACCATACCGACCCTGTAACTCATGTGAAAACATCACCATATGTTCGTTCAACAACAGTTACACCTGAAGGTACTCAAAAGCCTATCACTCCTGCTGAATCAGTTCTCAATTGGCAGACTCAGAATGCTACTGTACAAAATACAGTCCTTCATCGTCTTGAGAAGAAAGTTGATCATGTTTCAAGTCGCATCTCTGCTATGCAAAATCAGCATTTGTATCAAATTTCATATTTAATAATCAATCTTTTCATGTAAGAAAACACAGACATATGCATTTAAGTCATCCATTACCTTTTCATATCATAGTCATACCATAGTAATCATATAATTCATATAACAGCAAGTCAAGTCACATTGCATTTAGCACACAACATTCACATGTACAAGAGAAATTGTTTGATAATTAAACTCACATTTTCTTTTGATATTGAACCTTTAACTTATTATTTCTCATTTCATTGGGGATCCAATCTGCTGTGAGCCTAATTGAATATATATTTGATCAATTGATAGCTAAATAAACTTAGTAAAACTTAAATAAGTTGATATATGCATAGTCAGTGTGACCTTTATGAGTTGATCATCTAATAACTTTTTATATACTAGTCTAATTTATATGATTCTTATTTCTAATTAAAGCTACCATGTAAAGCTATAAATAATTTCAGAGCAATTGGAGCATTGTACAATTTTTTATGAGATTTCTAACTATGTTCTATTTTTTGCTCTGTTTCCTACCCTTAGGTAGTTTTGGGACACCAATTTTGATCATTCATATCTTACAACGAATAAGTTATATTTTCGTGCAACTTTGTAAGCACTTAGATATGTTAAAATGGAAATTTTTCATATTTCCACTTCTATCAATTATGTCTCTAAAGTCCTCAAATTATAATGAACATATCACTGGTCCATAACAGAGTTGGCATCTTGACTAGTCTAATTTTTGAAGGCCGTTTCTTTCAATATACATAACATATTGAGGTGTTATTTTCACCAAAAATTTTCTAGGATATAGCCCTATAACTTTTATGCATTGAGAATTTGCAGATTCTGTCCATAAGGAGCTCAAAATGGAAAAAAAATTGATTGACCTACACAAGGCACTAAGCATGCTGCTTAACTAAGGAACAAATATGATTTCCTTCACTATAACTCAACATCCACCAGGAATCGGATCACAAAATTCACTAGACAACTAGATAACACAGAGGGCTACAACTTTCATTTGAGTTTCTTCAAATATGACCACTATTATATTGAAAAGAAATCAAAATAGCAGGTGATTCAGCTAGGGTTCTTACCCCAACCAGTCTCAGTCAAATGCCAATATCTTTTTATAGACATTACATATTCATAAATTTAAGACATAAATCTACAAGTTTGATGTTTAGAGTCTTTTCAGATTCGGTTTCTATAACAACGAAAAACAAGCCTTAGTATTATTGCCCTGAAATAGAATTCAAAACTATATTCTAGTTGCATGTAATAAAAACTACCAATTTTCAATTCAATAATAACAACTTAAAGGATTAATTAACTTACCAGGGATTACTTAATTGTTTGGCTTGTTAGTGGAAAAATTTGAGAGAAGCACAAAAAAGAAGGCAAAAAGAATAGGTTGTTTACAAAAAGAAAAAAAAAAGAACAGAAAGCATATATATATATTCTATCCCCCTAAACAGCCTCAATTATGTCCCTATCTCTCTCTCTCTCTTTTTTTGCATATCATAGAAGCAAAAAAAAAAAAAGAAGGCAAGAAGAATAGGTTGTTTACAGGAAAAAATAATAGAAAGCATATATGTATTCTATCTCCCTAAACAGTCTCAATTATGTCCCTCTTTTTTTTTCTTGCATCTTATTATTATTATTATTATAATTATTATTATTATTATTATTATTATTATTATTATTATTATTTCTTGAACATATTTTCACATGTAACTAGTCAATGCCAAAAATAATATCTAATCAAATAATCTATTTTAATTAATTTAACTATGTTAAAATTCATTTATTTTAATGTAATCATTTTATTTCTAAAACTTTATTATCTTTATTCAAATTATAACTAGAGACATATGACTTACTCCTATTACAATAACCTGACACGTGACAAGTTAACCTGAACACGTGCACGTCAAATCTATTTGTATGGATGTATTTCATGTGAATAATATATATAAATGAACATGTTCAAATGAAATTCTTGTGGGAAAGTTGAGGGTGTTACATTGCATATTCAAATTTTCTTTAGGCTTATAATAGATCTAGTGAATATTCAACAATCTTTATATATAAAACTTTCAAGTATCAAAACCAATATGAAGTATCAAAACCAATAAAATAGAATAGATCTGGTGCATATCAAAACCTTAAGGCTAAAAAGTTTCAAGTACAAACTCTCAAAGGCCAATACAAAGACATACTTTGAAAATTAAAAATCCTATATAAAGACTAAAAAGTTAAACAACAATAACTTATGTTCTTAATCCAATACAGCAAAATTAATATCCTCCATAACATCATGCTCATTGTATAAGCATATGGTCCATCCTAGAAGATTGTCAATATATGATAAATGAAGATTCATCACAGATTGTGAATGAATATTTATCACAGATTGCAAATCTTCTCAGGTGGACTTTATTGCAAGATATAAAGGCGGGAAATAATTTTCTGGCTAAATTGCGATGCGAGAGACTAATAATATGGTAGCAAGGAAAACAATTACTTCAACGTATACCCCAAATATACATTTTCATATTTCTACATGAAATATATATATATATATATATATATATGATAATTCATTTATTTGTTATTATTCTTTATATTCTATATTCTCTTTTTTTTTTCTTATCTTATAACTTGATTTTTAAGTATTTTAAATTTTACTTGAATTTTAATAATTAATAATAATAATAAAAAAAGAGTTTTCCGCTTCTAAATTCCCAAAAAATTTATATTGAAGTAGAAAACATCCCCTGAATTAGTGACAACAATACATTTGGAACCTATTAATTTTCTATGGATACAAACAGATGAATTGAAGGAGAAGTGTGATAAAATGCATTGAATGAATATGATAGTTCTGATGGTAGAAGAGACGTTTAGAGTTTCTCAAAGAACGATATTGTTTCTTAATATTTTATGCTACTTATGACATGATCATATGAACAAATGGATAAAACGGTTTTATATTTATTTTTTAGGTTTAATTATATAAAAAATTATGAACTTTATACTTTATCACAATTATATTCAATTCTTTAAAAATTTGAATTTAATTATATAAATTTCTATTCTTATAACAAATCTAGCTTTAATATCTTGAAACTATACTCAAAACTTAGCTGACTATATCATAGATTGCATAATTATTTTGATATTGGATTGAATTTGATTAAACAATTCATGTCAGCACAAGTTATATTCAGAGTGTTGTTTAATAATAGCGATGCAAACTTTATTATAAAAATAGAATTAGATATAATTGGGACAAAATCCAAAATTTATGATTTTTTATGTAATTAAGTTTATTTTTTAATTATAAAAAAGCTGGCCTTTTATAAGGAGATTATTCCTCAGGTCGTTCTTACAAATATTCCCTACGCACTCCGGTTATCTGTTCAGCCTTGACTGTAACTGGAAAAACAGAGAAAATGCAAATTGTTCGCATGAATCAACGCCATCTCCCTTCCAGACACTTGCTCGCTGACCTCAACTATGCATTACTAATATCACCTACTAGAAGATTTGGGCGGGTTGGGTTTCGCTATCTCTATTATTACGTTACCTCCAAGCTCTCAATTCTCCAATCTGGTACATATTCATTGCTTTCTATTTAGCAAAAATTTTTTTTTTAACATCGACAAATTTCGAAATTATTGTTGAAGCAAGTGGGAATCAAGTATTAGAGGATAAAGTGAGCGTCTTGAAGCAGAAAATGGAGCTTCTTGGGATTAACTGTGACAACTCTTGCATACCTGGGTATTACAGTCATTTACTTTGTCCAAAGGTGAAAAACCTACTTCGTTAATTCCATTTCTGATCACTATGCGTGCTTGTATGTGTGTAGTATGTTCATTAAATATATCCTTTCAAAAGGTACTTCTATCGTTGACCGCAAAACTTTGGAGTGTGGATAATTGGATATCTATAGAAGCTCACAAGCCAATTCGCTCCCGTTTTAATTGTTCGGTGTAACTGTTTGGAATGTTTATTTGATTCATATATGATTTTTTGTAGTGTAGTGCAAGGGTGGAAAATCAATGCAGAGGAGTTTATCTTTACATAAAGTTGTTTTTTCTGGTTTTTCTCAAATGCCTGTTTATGCACTTAATTTTTCCAATCTGTCGATTTATTGAACCATGCTTGAAGTTTATTATGGGATACCTGCAGGAATTTCGCATTGTGGAGGTGCTTTCATAATTGCTGTGGATGGCCAGGCCAGGTTACACAATGTGATTTCTGTTTATATTTGGGTTTTTTTAAAAAAAAAATGGAAATACGGGAAAACCTTAGATGATCTATAGCATTTCATTGCAGGCCTTTGCCGATGGCAGGGTGACAAAGGCGGCAATGAACAGAATTTTTAAAATCAGGTCATCTAGGCAGATGACATCAGAGGGCATAATACTAGAACCACTTAGTGAAAAGGTATCCAGATTATGCATGAGTGACATTTAAGAAAATGGGAAATAAAGGAAAAAAAATCGTTTTGTCCATACATTGTTGTTGAAAGTCCACTTGATGCATGTATAATTGACCTTCATAAGGTAGCAATTCAACAGTATGACTGATTGTGCCTCACCTTGTTGGAAGATGATTGGAATATGTGCGATTGAAAATGTGCCAATTCATTGTATTACCTGATATCCTTATTAGCAAAAATGAAGTTTGGAATCACGGTTGTTAAAGAAAAGAATAATGCCAAAATTAAGATGCAAACAATCAGAACTATGCACCTTTTTCATTTTTAATTGTTCTTTCTAAAGTCTCAATAGAACTGCTGCTGTATTACTGACATTGGCAGTAACTTGTTTTCTTTTTCAGCTAATAGGATACTTTGGCGAAAGAATGGTATCAGAAGAAACCCTTCAGAGAAATTCTGTTAAGCAGATGGCTGGTAATGAGGTCCCTGAAGTTCATCAACTGCACCATTACATCTCTTACTATTTACTTTAGTGCGTGATCATGAAATAAGTCTTTGCCATGGTAGATACTTTCTTAACTGGGTAAAACAAGTTTGGAGTTTGGAGTTCATACTAAAGGGACAGATGTGAAAATTATCCCAAATAATTGCACAATGTTGCTTTTGGGTCCTTTCCTGTATTCTTATATGTTGTCTATAAAATTAATCAATTATAATGAGATTAAAAATATGCTTCTGCCCTTTGTTCAAGGAAATGAGTAGAACTTCATTACATCTTCGCCCAAATTATAATACCTTTTTCTGTTCTAAGTTATCATCAGTCCAGGTTCACTGGATTGCGTTCTCCTTGTGATTGAAATCACTTGCATTTCTCTTTAATTTTTTTTTGACATGCCTAGCAAATTTTTCATGGAACCCTCAAATTGTACATGGACATAGAATATGCCGATTAATCAGTTTTTATCTGGAATAGACGAATAGTCCACTGCATCAACCTTTCTTCGTCCCTTCTAATTCTTCCCATGTTCTTGTTACATCCCTATGCCATGCTAAGCTCCTACAGTTTAGTATAAGCATAAATATGGTTTTAGTCAAACTCTGATTCTTTATCATTAGTCCACTGGCGAAGAGTAATGAGCTTAAGTGATGGCTTTTATATGTATTTGTTTTTCATTTAATCATATACATCAATTTGCCTTATGCCTAGCACTTTTACCTTTCACTTTGTTTGTTTTGGCCTATGGTTGAAATTGATGCTTATATAATTGCCTGAATCTTCTCGGTTTAATCGTTTATTAATTAAGCATTTTCTTCTTTCTTTTTGACATTGATGCCAATGTGTTAATGTTCAAACATTACATATTTTTTGAGATGGTTTAAAGTTGTTTTCTATTTTTGAGTTATAAGTTTACATTTACAGCTACATTTTCTATCAAGTTATTTATAACCAAATATAGCTAGCTGATTCTTGCCTCTTTTACAGATATTGTTCCTAAAAAAATGAAAATATATATATATATATATATATATATATATCTTAGTGATTTGTCTCAATCACTTGAAAAATACTGGTATCTGATAATTTATTGCTGCTACTGATTGTAGGATATTATCTCATTTGCTTACGGACAAAATGGAATGCTTGTTGGTTGCAAGTACCGAACCATAGAGAAAAATTTTTGGCAGGTAGCTCTGACAAGTGAACTAGATAACGGTATATGATAAACCTGTCTATATGCTATAAATATATGATGAACATATTCTAACTTATACAACATTTGGTCTTCTGCTACTTTATCTCAGGATAAGGGCACAGAAAAATGGTTATATGGCCTGGATGACATAAATGACGCCTCTGAAATAGTCATTGTAAATGCTGTTAGCCTATTGGCTTTTCTAACCATTTGTTTAAATCTCTCTCTCTCTCTACCCCTGATTGATGCTGATTGCTTTGTTGCTGTTAAAGGTTGAAGGGGAAATAGATAAGCTTTCAGTGGAGGAAGCTGGCTTCCGTAATTGTGTAAGTGTTCCTGGTGGTGGACCAAATGCTGTTTCTACTAAAGATATACTGTCATTGGAAAAGGTTCGAACTGGACTAAAGCTTTTCAAATCATGTCTTTGTTCTGGAAGTTCTTATCTGTGTGTTGGGT
Organism: Balakata baccata; assembly: GCA_949630135.1. NCBI lineage: Eukaryota > Viridiplantae > Streptophyta > Magnoliopsida > Malpighiales > Euphorbiaceae > Balakata > Balakata baccata. The sequence goes on along the minus strand of CATIWF010078281.1, from coordinate 17,499 downwards.
GAGTGCATTACATGTCAACAACATCAGATCCTTCGTGTAGCTGACATTTTAATAAAACTTGTAGTTGCTCTTCCATGTGTGGTGGTGCATGGTGCATCATAAATTACTATTATCAGCTTGTTTGTACATTGGACGTTTATGAATATCGTTTGTACAAATTCGAGTATTAAAAGATACATGAAAATTTACTTGCCACATCTTGTGTCTAGGAAAATGGACAGCTGAAAATATATTTTCCTACTGATTTTCATTTTGCTTATTTTTAGATTTTTATTGTTTTATCTTTTATTTGTGAAGCTAGGACAAAGCATATCAGTATCTATGGAACTGCAAAGAGTACTTGGATAAGGTGAGCATTTTGTGAGCAGAATCCTGAATCAGAAAGGTGGAAATCCTTTCCCCTCTTTATGCTCGTGTATATTCTTAAGCCTATTTTATCTTATGTCTTTGAGGTTTCTCGCATTATCCTGGCAACTGACGCTGATAGTAGTGGGAAAGCATTGGCTGAAGAGTTAGCACGCTGACTGGGAAAAGAAAGGTGAGGATCATCTGACGGCTGAAGAGTTCTTAATTCTGTTTGTTCGTATGTATTTAGGTACTTTACTTCTCTTTGATTGGGGTGAGTAGAGTTAAAATATTTGGTTGTTGGCTGTTTGGTTAGGAGTTATGCTGTATAATATTTTTATTATAAGCTTAAGAAGGGATGTTAAGGAAACTTAGGTCTGTTTTGAGATAAAAATGCATGATAAGAGATCAACAATCACTTTAAGACTATGTTTGGATTGAAGGATTTTAAACAATCTATGAATTTATATTAAATCTATCGTTTGACTACTTAAAAAATATCAAAATCTATGAATTTTGAAAAATTTTTCATCCAACAAAATCTTTCATTTTTTAAGGATTTGATTTCCCACCTCTTAGGTGGGAAAGTCCAAAATCTATGGATTTTAATCAAATATGGATTATTGCCATATTTTTTTGTATTCCAAGATTATTCCTAATAAATTAATAATATTCTAAAACTATTAAAAAAGCAAAAAATATTTTTCTTTTAATTTCAACTAATTACTTTATTATTATAAAAAAAATATTTTTTAGCAATGTACATTGTAACATATAATAACTTAATTTATTTTTTATTTATTTTTCAACTCTTAAAATAACCAATTTTATTTTAAAATTTTTTAATTATGTGGTGAAATTGATTGTATATGTTTAATAAATAATAAATTATTAATATTTAATAAATGATAAAATTGAAAATTAATTGTTAAATTCATTGATTGTGTTCATTGAACCAAACATAAGTATAATGAATGTTAATTATATCATCAATTCATGAATTTTATAATCAAACCAAACGATAAAATTCTTAGAATCCATGGATTTTACAATCAATGAATTTAAAATTTATGACCATGGATTTTAAAATCCCTCGATCCAAATGGAGCCTAAAGGGTTTTAAGATATTTCAGCTTTGAGAGCTTTTAAGCTCTTCTGTTTGTTATTGTATTCCTTTGATCAATCTTACTGAAGTTGTTTCAGTTCATCGTCTTTTGTTATTGGAATTTCTTCCTTCTACTTTGCTTCATCGCTGAACCTTGATTTTCACGTCATATGTAATTGTACTACAAAATTAATATAAACCACAACCGTAATTGGACCTTACAACCATGTTGGAGCTGTTGTCATTTCCACTCACGCTTCTGCAGCAAGAAATATAGGACTAACAAGTAACAAGAACTGTGTTTTATCATTAAATTAGATGACTCAGAATTAGACAATATTAAATTTACCTGTGATATCTGTGGTAGTGGCACTCCATTTCCTGTTGCAGTTTTTGTTGAGTACTCTGAACTATTGATTTTTTTTTTCTTTCCCTTCATTTAAGAGTCTGGAATGTTTTTCTTATTTTCCATTCCACCAATTTTTTGCCAAACTTTGCCAACATTTATTTACTGCTGTCATTATTTTTCCCTTTTTTTGCTCCAGATGTTGGATTGTAAGATGGCCAAAGAAAGATCACTCTTGTTGCTATAAAGATGCAAACGAGGTTTGTTTCTTCTCAACAATTTGAAATTTGGTCAAGATATTGTAAGGATTAAGATTCAAATGATAATAAGATGGAATTGAATAATCAAACATGAAGGGCTGTAATATAGATTCCAATAATCAAACATGAAGAGCTGTAATATAGATTCCTCAATCCTAAAATAAACAAGCAGCTCCAGCTTGGAATTTGTTTTTAGTTCTCATATGTGTTATGTAATACACACACACACACACACAGAAACATGAATAAATCATAAACTTCATAGTTATTGAATAAATCAATAGCAATTGTTAGCAAAATTTGACTAAGTACTTTTAAAATTTTATGTTACCAATTATCAAATATCAGTTATCCCAAACTCTTTGAAGCAAATAAGCTCATATTGTCAATAGTGAGAAAGAGAGAATAGACAAAAGAATTGGTTATCCCCCACTGCTCTATTCTATATCATTTCCGTTGATATATTTTGTGTTTTATTTAGTATTGCCCCACTAAATTTTTTAGGGTTTGCCCTATTTATCCTTGTAAGTCTAGTTTTATTTGGAATTTCTTTTATGATATCAATTTTACATATTTATCCCCCTAAACAATGAACTCCATTGACAAAAAAGGGGTAATGATTTCCTTGTATAAAAATAGTGTTGTTGTCTGTATGTGTATATTTCATATACCGTCAATCAACTTAGCACTATAAACAGTAATGTCTTAGGACTTTAATCTGTAACACTAATATCCTGCAACTTTAATTCATGTGATAAAAATATCCTGCTTACCTGGTATTACAGGTTTATAGGTTACTTTATATGATTAAACATGGCATCACCATCTACATGCAATACAAAAGTTTCTTTTACTAAAGAATTGTGTATTTTATTTTACATGTTTATAAATTATTTTGTATGAAATTTTCCCTGTTGGTATTAGTAAGAAGTTTGGTTTTGTAAGCTTTGGCAAAGGAAAGATTTTGTTGATAATTGGTTATTTGATTAATGGGCACAGGTTATGAGGTGTTTGGGAGCAAATGCGTTGAAGGAAGTGATAGAAACTGCAGAGTTACACACCTCACTCAATGTTGTGAATCATGTAATTTAACCTTGTCTGATTCACTAAGACATCTTAGTCTCCTATCATGGTTAGTCATTCTTGTTTTTTGTGAGCTCACCTCTTTTGAACACCCCCACCCCCCCAAAAATAAAAAAGGGAAATCCTCAGCAAATTAGATTAATAGTCATGATACGGAAAGTGTTTTAAGAGTTGTGTTAGAATTTGTAGACCTTTTTCATTACTAAAGCAACATAAACACCTAATAACCTTTAGCTTAGCTTAGTGATATTAATCTGGTTATCAGGACTGAGGTTTTAAGTTCCAATTTTCAGTTTATAAAATGAAAAATAAAACAATTAACTTATCATACAAATCCCCATATCTTGTGAGGATTTATCTGAACAGGGACTCTATCTAGTGGTCACAAATAGACAGCAATTCAATCCAGTATATAATAATGTTAAAACTACAATAGAAATACAAAATATAATGTTACTGACTGCTATAAATAAATAATAAGTTAGAGGAGAATCTAAATACAGAAAAGATGTATCACTGCCAACCAATTTTAGGTCGCCAAGTAGCTGTCTGCTAGAGCTGGTCAAACTTGCATATGAAGGAACAGACCACAGTCTAAAGTCTCAAAATTATATGGCTTTACTCAACATTTAAATAAAAAAAATAAGTGGTTAAGCTTTTAACCTAGTGATTCGATGTTTGGTGATGAGAATTGTAAATTTCCCAAATCTCTAGTTGAATTTTTTTTTTTTTTTTAAAAAAGAAAGAAAAATGGTGACTTCAAAATGTCTATAATTTTTTTTTTAAAAAAAGTACATATATAAACGATAGCTCATTATATAGGTAGTAAGTTCATTCAATTGACTAGAGCTAGTTTCGAGTTCCATTTCTCCTCACCGTATATGTAAACTAAATGTCCTTTGCCTTTGTTGCTCGTTGAAACTTAATTATATTTTCTCTCTTCAAAAAAAAAAAAAAAAAAAAAAACCCAAAAGACAAAACATAACAAAAAGTCTCAAAATTAACCAAAGAATGTATGGGAGAACTAAATTCAAGACATAATTAGACAATTATTAAAAGTAAATCTCAAACTTGGATCATCAACCTTGCAAATATAATAAGCTCAAATCATTTTTTTCTCCACAAAAATGTTAATTTTGTTGGAAAAAAAAATTATATCATAATTAACAATTTTATCTTTAATGGTAGTAGTTTGATGTTGAGATTATGAGATCTCGAGGGGTGAGATAGTATGCATATTGTAGGAGTTTTTTTTTTTTTCTCTTAACCGGAATTTGGAACTCAAGCCTTGCAAAGTACTACTAAAATTTGAAATAGTGCATTTTATTCCATTAATGGATCTGTCCGGTGCAAATCCATACTAGTATATAATCTTTATATTTTAGAATAGAAAAAATTACTATTTACCACCATAAGATTTGACATAATATATTAATACTCCATTAATATTTAAAAATTATACTATGTGCTCTCTCTATTTTTTCTCCGTTAAATTACGTAGTTATTTTGTTAAATTTTAAGTTATTTTCTGTTAGTTGTAAAAAATATTCTGTTTTATTTAGGAAAATGCTAGTATAATAAATCAAATATCAAGAGGGTAATAATACAATAGGTTAAATATCCAAAGAGTACTAGTACAATATGTCAAATTTCAAATAATAATTTTTTTTATTATTTCACTACAATCTAATATCTTGCTTATAGAAAATCAAAGAGAAGAACACATTAGTATAATATAATAAAATAGAGGAGCAAATAATATAATTTTTAAACTTTAGAAGGATATTAGCATAATATGTCAAATTTCAAAAAATAAATAGTAATTTTCCCTTTAGAATACTGGATAAATAAGACACAAAAAGAAAAAAAAAATCTAAAATTTAGATTATGAGATCTCTGAGTTTGAATCCTCAACAATTCACTCATAACTAAAATAAATTATAATAATGTTTCTTTCTTAAGCAGAGAGCACGAGTCTTAATTTTTTAAAGGTGGGTAATGTTTGCTGCAAATGCTTAATTGTCCAAGCAGATAGGCACAGATAATTACTCTTTGTAGCTTGCAAGTCCATTTCCCCCCTTAAGTCAGTGTAAATATTGAAATAAAGAAAAATTAAATTAAAAAAATAATATGTGACATCAAAATCTTTTAATTAGTCCAAAATCTTCTGACGTTAAATTTTACATTGTTGCCTCTTTGTCTAGACGACAATATTAATTAATTAAATTTCTTTGAAACGGGAAGATCTATCGCTCGTAAAAAAAAATTTCATTCAGCAATTGTTGGCGTAGCATATTGAAGAATATGTCAGTCAGAAATTAATTAGTTGTTGTAAATTTCAGGAAGAAAGACAAAGATTGCATTAATTAAATTCCATGCAGCAGTTATAGGAGAGGTATATTTGAAAATGCCACAAATTTAATTTTTTCAGGTTCACCAAAATACTCTGTAAAAAAAATCTTTCATAAAATTAATTCCAAAAAATTTAATGAATATCATTAAATTTTTATAATTTCTCACTTTTAAAATGAATAAGAAATATTACTCCTTCTTTCAAACAAAAAAAAAAAAAAGAAAAGAAATATTACTCTTCAAGAAGTCAGATGAAAAGATAAAAATTTATTCTCCCTTAATCGGAGAGTTCGATCTCTAGGTATAGTCCTTTAAAATTTAAGACATAATTAACCAATCTATCCTATATAAATTTGAACTTCTATATGTGGAGGACTTATAAGGCAAAAAAAAAAATTAATGTGATTACTAAATAGAAAATTGTTAATGTATGCTGAACCATTTGTACTTGTTTTCTTGTTTAAAAAATGTTAGACTTTTAAAATTTAAAAAGTAGGCGCTTTATTTTCTTAATAAATCTATCCAATATAAATTTGTACCGGCATATATGGAGAACTAAGGCAAAAAAAAAAAAAAAAAAATCATGTGATTACTAAATAGAAAATGTTAATATTAACGGAGCCATTTGTACTTGTTTTAAAAAAATGTCACAAGTCATTCTAACTCTCCAATTGTTTTTGCTATTTTGTCTCTAAATTATTTTTTATATTTTATTTTTAGTTCATTTTATTCTTTATAAATTTAAATTTTTATTATAATATTTTTCTTAATTAATGCGTGTATTTCACACACACTTAGGTGTTTTTTCAACATATTATGTTGTATAATAACAGTATGTGTGATACTTTTGAATTTTGAGGGATAAAATGAATAAAAAATAAAATATAAATTTAAACAGAAAAATCTGATTAAGAGGCAAAAATAGCAAAAACAGATAATTACACAGACTATATATTTTGCCTAAAAAATAGATTAAAATTGGTATGTGAACAAAATTGTTTGGAACCAAATGTATTGCAATAATATATGACGAAACCAATAAAAAATGGGATATGCTTACAAGTTAATGGTGTCGAGCATACGAAATCATTGCCCTTTTTTGCTGCCTAACAAAAGTGTGGGCCCGAATTGATTCTCTAATGCCGAAATCGTGCTGGCCTCCAGCCTAGCAAAACCCAACGGCTACCACATGCGGTGGCTGTCACCAGGTAAGTTACCGTTGGTGGGCCCTAATTTTGAACTCTTTAAAATATATAACCGTTGCAAAACTAGCAAGAACAACAACAACAAACTATAACTCAGAAAATTTCTTGATTCTTGGAGCAGAATAATCAGCCAAGAATTACAAGAAAACAACAATCCAAGTCTTTGAGGTTGTTGGGTTTTGTTTCTGATTTTGTTTTTCATTAGTTTTTTTGTGCAAAATTTTCTTATGTTTTTCTTGTTTCTTGACAATTTCAGTTTTGAAGATGACTGTTGAGGTGAAGATTGAAGAAACCCAAGTGGCTGAGGTTGTTCCACAAGAAGAGCCCAAAAAGGTTGTTGAAGAAAGCAAGAAATATGCTGAAGGTGGTAATTGTGAAGTGAAGAAAGTTGATGCTGATGCTGACGATGATTCCAATAAGCCTAAAACAGTCCAGAAGAGCTCTTCTTATAAGGAAGAAAGCAATTTCCTTGCCGATCTCAAGGATTTTGAAAGAAAAGCTCTGAATGAGCTCAAATCAAAGCTCGAAGAAGCCATTGTTGGAAACAATCTCTTCAAGAAAGAAGAGGCAAAGAAGAAAGAAGAAGCAAAACACGAGAAAGGAGCAAAGCCAGAAGGAGATGATGATGAGAAGGAAAAAGAAAAAAAGCCAGAGCAGGAATGTGAAGAACAAGAAGAAAAAGAAGATAAGAAGAAATCAGAGGTGGATGAGGAAGAAGAAATTAACAAGAACATTTCCTTGTGGGGAATTCCACTTTTGCCAAGCAAAGGAGCAGAAGGAACAGATGTTGTTCTGTTGAAGTTCTTGAGGGCAAGAGAATTCAAAGTGAATGATGCCTTTGAGATGCTGAAGAAGACCCTTCAATGGAGGAAAGATTCCAACATTGATACCATCTTGGAAGCAGGACTAGAACTTGATCTAAGCTCAGCCTTCTTCATGAATGGCATCGATCGCGAAGGCCACCCTGTGTGTTACAACATTTATGGAAGTTTCTCAAACCAAGAGCTTTACACCAAAGCATTTGGAAGTGAAGAGAAACGCAGACAATTCTTGAGATGGAGATTCCAATTGATGGAGAAAGGTATTCAGAAACTCGATTTGAAGCCTGGTGGTGTTACATCTTTGCTTCAAATTAGTGATCTTAAGAATTCCCCTGCTCCATCAAAAAAGGAGCTCAGAGTTGCCATGAATCAAGCTGTTGCCCTTCTGCAGGATAATTATCCTGAATTCGTAGCCAGAAATGTGAGTATTTTTTTTAGTCTCATTTGATTAGCATTCGTAGTTAGGAATAAAACCCATTATGCTAAACCTTTTCTTTTTGTGTTTCTGATCGGCAGATATTCATAAATGTTCCATTCTGGTATTATGCTCTGAATGCTCTTCTGTCTCCTTTCCTAACACAAAGAAGCAAGAGCAAATTCGTGGTTGTTCGCCCGGGGAAGGTGACAGAGACATTGCTCAAGCACATTCCGGCGGAGGAAATCCCAGTAGAATACGGTGGATTCAAGAGGGAAAACGATTTCGAATTCTCGAGCCAAGACAGCGGAGTTTCAGAGCTAGTGATGAAAGCAGGATCAACAGAAACCATAGAAATCCCAGCAGCAGAAGCAGGAGCTACACTTATCTGGGATCTAACAGTTGTGGGCTGGGAAGTGAATTACAAGGAGGAATTTGTGCCGAGTGATGAAGGATCTTATACCATCATAATATCAAAAGGGAAGAAGATGAATTCAGCCGAAGGGCCAGTGCGCAATTCTTTCAGGAACAATGAAGCCGGGAAGGTTGTGTTCACAATCCAGAATAGTTCAAGCAAGAAAAAGAGGGTTCTTTATCGTTTCAAGACCAAGAAGAGTGCTTACTAAATTCTGTGAAGAAACAACAGATTCAATTATATAAAATGTGAGATTGTTAGTTTTTGTTATTTGTTATGACATTCTTTCTTTATGGGTGGGAACAATTAATCATTTTTTTTTCTTAATTTTGTTGGGTATTTTGTTTTGAAGAGTATTTTCTTCATTAAAGATTGGTTTGTATACAGTATGTACAATTAATAAATTTAAGATTAATTGGGTTAATATTGCAGCTCTGCATCTGAAGGTACCTTTTATTTTTTAATTCAATCAACCTTGATGAACTACCAAATGTTCATGAAACAATGGTACCGCACCAATTGACAATCTGGGCTGAGCCAATTTCTTTTAAAAATACATTAAAAATGAAAACTAAGAAAAACCTAGAAATAAAAATGAAACAAATAAACTTATTCTGATACTATAAATAACATTTAAAAGGAGAAAGGAAATGCAAAAATAAAAAAACTCATGGTTTTATGATTTTGTAATTTTAAGCAGGAGATTTTTTGTTTTTGCCAAAAAAAAGGTTTTGTAGTTTGTGCTTATAGTAAATTTCAGTTTTTGACAATAAGAGTATTAAAAAAACACTGAACATCATGTTAATGAAATTGACAATTTCTTATCCTTCTTAGGTCGGATGAATTTCACGAACGGTCTTCCAATTATATAACTCGAAACAATTTGGTATTTAAAAGATTAATTTGTAATACAAAATTACCTCAATTATCTAATTCGTAACAACTCGATACCTGAAAGATTATTTGTAACACAAAGGTACTTCAATTTTTATTTTGTAATACAAAAGTAACTCAACTTTTATTTTGTAACTAAATAGTAGTTCCGTATTTGAATTTTAGTCTCCCTAACATAAATGTAATATAAAATATCAATATCAAATAAATTTTAATAAAATTAAAATTAGATATAATATTCACATTAGATAAATTTCAATTTTACTGACTATGTATTACAACTAATTTTGTTTTTATTAAAATTTATCTGGACATTTCATATTATACTTCTGTTAATGAAACTAAAAGGTGTTTGAGAATGCTGTTAAGTATTATAAAAGCATATTTTGAATTTTTTTTATTTAATTGACTAATTTTTTTTATTTTTTTTCAAATATACTTATAAAAAAAATCTATTTATTTGTATTTATCAAAAATAATTTTTAAAATTCAAAAAAGTTAAAAATAAAAAAAAAATTTTCCAAAAAATATTTTTTCCAAATACAATGCTAAATGAACCATAATAATTGAAGATATAAGTACTATTTAGTTACAAAATAAAAATTAAGGTACTTTAATATTACAGATAATTTTTAAAATACTGAATTATTACAATTTATATAATTGGACTACTTTTGTGTTACAAATAATTTTTTAGGTACTGAATTGTTAAGTGTTAAAAAATTGAAATATTTTTGTATTACAAATAATCTTGGAGGTACCAAATTATTACAAGTTATACCGTAATCTCTACTCAGGTAGCTTTCTGTTAGCACGGAGCTCAATCCAATGTGGTTATATTAAAAATAAAAAAAAAAGAATCCTAAGCCGCTAATTTTAAATTAAATAAAATAAATGTTCTAAGAAAAAAAATAAAGAATTAAATATATAATGCATATATAAATAATTATATCAGTCTTTACTGAAAAAATATGTAAATTAATGTGCCTAAATTTTTTTTAGTGAAACAGAAAATTATTGAACCCCATTTCTTTTATTGTTTGAAACAGGGAAAAAATATGGTGTGTATTTTATTCACAGTCATCCAATTATATAACTCGTAACAATTCGGTATTTAAAAAATTATTTGTAACATAAAGGTAACTTAATTATCTAACTTGTAACAACTTGATATCTAAAAGATTATTTGTAACACAAAAATATCTCAATTTTTATTTTGTAACACAAAAGTATAGCAACTTTTATTTTGTAACTAAATTGTATTTTCGTATTTGAATGTTAGTCTCCTTAACATAAGTGTGATATAAAATATCCACATTAAATAAATTTTATTAAAAATAAAATTAGATATAATATTCACATCAGATAAATTTCAATTTTACTGATTGTGTATTACAACTAATTTTGTTTTTATTAAAATTTATCTGGACATTTCATGCTATATTTCTGTTAAAGAAACTAAGAGGTGTTTGAGAGTGTTGTTAAGTGCTCCAAAAGCAAGTTTTGAATTTTTTTGATTTAATTGGCTAATTTTTTTTTTCAAATATACTTCTGAAAAAAAATATCTATTTATCTGTATTTACCAAAAATAGTTTTCAAAACTCAAAAAAATTAAAAATACAATTTTTTTTTCCAAAAAACGTTTTTTCCAAACATAATAATAATTGAAGACATAAGTACTATTTATTTACAAAATAAAAATTGAGGTACGTTTATGTTACAAATAATTTTTATAATACTGAATTGTTACAATTTACATAATTAAGATATCTTTTTATTATAAATAATTTTTCAGATACCGAGTTATTACGAGTTAGATAATTAAAATACTTTTGTGTTATAAATAATTTTTTAGGTGCCGAGTTATTAGAGGTTATATAATTAAAAGAGAGTAAATGAAATTCACCCAAAAATATGTAACCAAAAAAACAAGGAAAAAATAAAATATGATTAAATTAGCTTATTCTCACTTTATTTTTTAAATAACGGTGGCTTTATAGCAGAGGGCTGGCAGCTAGCTAGATTAATACATGGGACAGCGAAGTTGCAGCCTTACAGTTGAGTAACTGAGGGAATATCGCCATTAATTCTATTCATGAACTGCAAACTTCTGCCGCACATTCGTTAATCCGCATTTGAAATTCACCTTTTTCTCACACAACTTGCCCGCCCCGCCGCACCTCTTGGGCGGCTGCCGTTTAATGGAAATCTGCGTATTTTAATTAAACGTTTGGTTCTGTAACCAAAAATACACATGATTTTTTAATTATTCTGACATCATATTTATGGTAAATGGCTATATTTTTTGAACTTTGCCTATGACTCGTTACCAACTTTAAAAAATGCCTGTGATTATCTTAGCCTATTTCACATCATTGGTTAGCTTTACAACTGTCAACAAAAATTCACAAAGGAAAAAAAAAAATACAAAAAGGCTTTAGAGTGAAAAAGGGTAAGGACTGGTTTGGTAAAAAAAAATTTGCATTTTTAACTTTTTTATTTTTATTTTTTAACAGAGGATTAAATAGGCTGAAAAAAAGTTAAAAAAAATTACCCTTCGGCGATGTTATAGTTTTCTTTTTTTGATAATGGAGCTAAAATTTGGCAAAATTAAGTAACAAAAAGCAGTTAAATTTCTCAATCACATGGTGTCCTTTCAGGAATAAAATCCATGAATACAAATACAAAAAGTAGAAAAAGTGACAACAAATAAAAAAAAGACGACGATCGAAGTGGGGAATCTTAATACATTGAATCAGTAAGAAGAAAACTTGAGAAACGTAACGTAATATAATAATGCAAGATAACATTCCTCGTCTACTCAGATTCTGTGTCATTAAGAAGATTAAGTAGGTATATAATCACAGTAAACAAATGTTGGGCAAATGGGTATTACTTCACGTATTGAGATGGGGACATATTACTCGTTGAATGCTCGAGGGGTCATTCGCCTCTCTACTTCTCCCTATTATCCCAATTTCAACCTCACATTTATGAAATTTTACAAAAATTGTAAAAAATGGATAAACATTTACTAGAGTGTCACTCCTCAAAATCTTTTTTCAAAATTATCACATGTATAAATGTTTTGTTTAAAAATATCGCCTATATAAAGGTTTTTTTCAAAATTACAAAAAATTAAGGTTTACTATAAAATTAATGAATATTGAAGTTACAAAAATTTTATCAAAAATTTACTTAAGTTTTATTCAAGTTATACCAAAAATTTACCAAAAAATTAATGTAAGTATAAATTACATAAGATTTACTCAAGATTTACTAAAAAAATATCCAAAATTTGTCTAAAATTTACCCAAATTTTACCAAAAGTTTACTACAAAATTAATTAAAATTGAATTTACAAAAGGTTTATTAAATATTTACTCAATATTTACTTAAGTTATATCAAATGTTTACAAGAAAATTAATAAAAGTTGAAGTTACAAAAAATTTATTAAAAATTTACTTAAGGTTTACTCAATTTATACCTAATGTTTACAACAAAATTAATAAAAGTTGAAGTTACGTAAAGTTTACTCAAGATTTATCAAGGTTTACTTAATATTTACCTAAAGTTTATCCAAAGTTTATCTGAGATTTGTCCAATATTTACCAAAAAATTAATGAAAATTAAAATTATAAAAGATTTATTTAAGACTTATTCCAAGGTTTATCCATATTTACATAAAATTTACCACAAAATTAATAAAAGTTAAAATTACATAAGATTTATCCGAGATTTACTCAATATTTATTCAAGGTTTACCACAAAATTAATGAAATTTGAAGTGACAAAAGGTTTATTAAAAATTTATTTAAGATTTATTCAGGTTATACCCTAGATTTACCCACTGTTTATAAAAAAATTTATCAAAGTTGAAGTTATATAAGATTTACTTAAGATTTATCCAATATTTACCTAATATTTAATAAATACTTATTCAACATCAAATCAATTTCTCAACTAAAAATTACCAAAAATCTACTCAAGGTTTATCAAAGTAAAAAACCTTAATTAAATTAATTAAATACAAGTTTACATATTTTTTTGTAATTAAGGTTTGTCAAAGGATTACTTTGGTAATTAAATTAATTAAATTCAAGTTTACATTTTTTTTTTCTAATTAAGTTAATTAAATAATGATTAAAAATAAATAAATACATACATAAAGACAAAAATGATGTCATGCAAATTAATAAAATTTTTAATCTATATTTAAAATGTGAAAAATGACCATTTTATATCTTAATTAAATGAAAAATATACTAAATACATAATAAAATTTAATATTTAAAATAAAAATACAGAAATTAGGAATGAAAATACGAAAATTTTTTTCAAGTTAGTGTTTTGTGTAAATTTTCCAAATGTAAATTCTATTGGATTCTGACACGAGATGACCCATTAGGCCCAACAGAGGAGTCTCCTACTAGGCCCATCAGTAAGCGAACTGCATCTGCCAGAGCAAAAATTCTCAGGCCCCAGTTTATCTTAATTAACATTCTTCTCTTTCGTCCCTTTCTGTGGACACTGCGTGTGATTAGGGCTTTAGCCGGCCGCTATTTTGCAATCTATTCCCTGGAATTCTCCCGAATATATTTCGTTTGTATCTAGTTTAGTCCACGAAAGAATCCTTCGTCACTCTCTGCTGCTGCTGCTGCTGCTGCTACATTGTTTCAGCTCGAATTGGGATTCAATGGCGTTAATGGAGCAAAATAATGTGGCAGATGTGAATAATGCGAGTTCTGGCTCCAAAATCTCTCCGAACAATACCATTTACATCAACAATCTCAACGAGAAAATCAAAATCGACGGTATTTCATAATCATATGAGCAATTGTGAATTTTAATTGTGCGCTTGAGCTAATGTTTCATTTATAACTGATTTTTTAGAGTTGAAGAAATCGCTGCACGCGGTGTTCTCGCAATTTGGTAAGATATTGGAGATATTGGCATTCAAGACGTTGAAGCATAAAGGGCAAGCTTGGGTTGTTTTCGAGGATGTTCAATCAGCTACTAATGCTATAAGGCAAATGCAATCTTTCCCCTTTTACGACAAGCCAATGGTATGGTGTCATTGTCTCTCCTCTCAATCAACTGCTGAAGACCTAAGTTTTTAGGCATACTTCCCATTTTTGCTTATTATTATTGTGATTACGGCCTCTCTGCGTGTGTGCTTTTGCATGTTTCTGATTTGGATTCAATTCTTGTTTTGGATATTGAATGTGCACTTAACGTTCAAGCCATTGTCATTGAGTATTCTTCAGATATTCCATAACCATACTGGACCTCTTGGTAGGTGCTACTTTGTTCGTGTACGTGTCTTGGTTTGTTCCGTCAAATTTCTAGGAAGCAATGAGATATTCTTTTTGTGCCATTTGGTTGTCAGTTGTCACAGGCCTGGACCCTGCCTTATTCTGACGACTCAGGCTATCATTTTATAGGTCATTGACAAGCAAATTTTTAGCTATTTCCTGTAGTTAAGAGGGTGTCTATTTTCGCTCTCAACATTTTAAAAAAAATTTAGAACTATCAGTTACAAAACCATTTGTAGACTTGAAACATGTCCTTAGTGAAGGACAAGGGAGCTTGGATTTTCTTTCATGAAGGCTTAGAGATCCACACATTAATTCAGACATACATTCATACATCTGTGAGAAAGATAGCATAAATATAGAACTCTCTAATTCTGAACATCGAGAAGGCCTGTTAGATTTTTGTAACATGAATTCTCAGTCTTATGGCTTCTTTCTACCTAACTATTCTCTAAAACTAACGAGTGGTCAAACCGTTTATTAGACAATGTCTGATCTTTCTACTAATGTTTGGTTAAATAATGAAGCTATTGATGTTTATCTCATACTTTGAGATATAGGCCTATCTATGCATTGATTTATTTGTCTGATCACTGGACCATTATTGAACTTAATTTCATTTTTAGGCCATGTTTGGCATTGCGTTTGAAAAAAACGTTTTTCGGAAAAAAAATTATATTTTAAACTTTTTTTAAGTTTTGAAAACTGTTTTTGGTAGAAGCAGGTAAATAGATGTTTTTTTCAAAAATAGGTTTGAAAAAAACAGTTTATAAAAAATTAAAAAAATCAGTCAATTAAATTAAAAATATTCAAAACCTGCTTTTAGGACCATCAATAACAATCTTAAACGCCCCCTTAATGTAATAGGACATTTATTTTGAAATTTTTCTTCTATGTATAGTTATTGTTAGGTTTCATTTTAGATGTACACATAAATCAGTATCTTCTAATTCTGTGATTTAACTATTTTTGAGTATAAATTTCCTCTTTTCTCTTCTGATTAATACTGGTGCTCAATATGTATTTACTGCAGAGAATACAATATGCAAAAACTAAAACAGATATCATTGCAAAGGCTGATGGCACATTTGTTCCAAGAGAAAAAAGAAAGAGGCATGAAGAGAAGGGTATATTCATGAATTTGTATTCACAGAAAGATTTTATGGTTTTTTGAAGCATAAGTGGTAGTTAATGGCATCAAATAGAATCAACAATTTTGCAATTTGTGTTTTGATCATATAGGCAAGAACAAAGTCATACTAAATATGTCTTCATCTTCTGCATAATTTCATGGATATTATTTGTATTTTTAGTGTAGTTGATAAGGTGCTGTCTGTATTTCCTTCACTGAGATCTTCTTCGTCTACTTCTTGCTATATGGCAGGAAAAAAGAAGAAAGAGCAGCATGATGCCAATCAAGCGGGGATGGGTCTAGCTCCTGCTTATGCTGGTGCCTATGGTGCAACGCCTCCAGTAAGCATGTTCCCCGCTTTATGTTGCTTATTGCTTACAGTTTCAAATTCGCCTAATTTACTTCTGGTTATGTGTACTCGAATTTGAATAAATTGTTAAGTGTGCTTTTGTTTAGAAAATTATTTGTTGTGTACATTTTAATATTTTATCTAAAAATCAAATGCTGTAAACTGATCTGCTGTAAGTATTCATATGTCTGTCAAATAATTACTGATTATGATTTGCAGAAAGCAGTTCAATTGCTAAAATTATATTTTTGAACTCTTCAAGAAATTTCTTTTTCTCGGTGATGGAAAAATAAAATCCTTAATGTGTAAAAGTTTATCTGCTTTCTCCACGTTGATTGTCTTTGTGAAGTTATGAAAATTTTCAATCAAAGGCACTAAAATTAAGGGGGAAAAAAAGGAAAAAGAAAAATCTGTTACCATCACCTTTGCTGATGACAGAAATGCAGGTTAATTATTTTCATATTTGAGATTGATATAGCTGTAAAAAGTTAATTTATTTGCTCAAAGAAAAATTTGATATTTTTTTTTCTGAAACCTTATGAAGGTGGCGAGCTTTCAGAATTTCCTTTTTTGGATGATTTTCCAAGTTTTTTGAATTTGCTCCTTTTATTTTTATTTTTTCTATCTTGCCGTGATTATTCTTGCTTCTGCTCAAATTGGTGCAGCTTTCACAAATACCCTATCATGGTGGTGCAAAGTCTATGGTTCCGGAGGCTCCAGCTCCACCAAATAACATTCTCTTTATTCAGAATCTTCCGAATGAGACTACTCCAATGATGCTGCAAATGTTCTTCCAGCAATATCCTGGATTTAAGGAGGTTAGAATGGTGGAAACAAAACCTGGGATTGCCTTTGTAGAGTACGGAGATGAGATGCAGTCAACAGTTGCAATGCATGGACTTCAGGGTTTAAAGATACAGCAGAATCCAATGTTAATTACTTATGCCAAGAAATAGTCAAGAGTGCTTTTGGTCTTTGTTATTTCGTAGGAGATGCTGAAATTAGTGAACTTACAGTTCGAATGTTTTAAACCTGTAGCTGCAGATTGCCTGTATCTGTTGTTTTTGGGTTGGCAGGAGGTTTAGGAGTTTTTGGTGTATCATCATATTTGAGCAACATTGTTCCAAGAGCTGATTAGCATAGTTAAACTAATGTGTATTTGCAATCTCATAAGTTGTCGGAACATTGAGTTTGATAAAGGAAGCGGTTTCCACATATCATATCAATTTTCAACAAATTCCATTGAATTTTTTCTTCCCACAGGCAGTAAAATTTGTCGGTTCTCCCTCAACATTCGAGCAACGATCATGTGTCAGCACCTGGCAAATAGACCTGCCATTTTTGCTTCCTGCGCCAAGGTTAATCATATTTTTAAGGCAACAATAGTTGACACTTTCCAATGGGTTTTACAATGCCACTTAGCACTCTAGAAATGTTAAATTATAGGAACTTTCTAGCGAT